>JBBBWG010033219.1:15763-28490 GCA_037176905.1 Azolla pinnata
GCCAAGGACAATGCTACGCCGAATACACAGCTCGAATGTTTGCAAGAATATTGCTATCATGAATTCCTCGAGCCTTACTCACCGTCGAACGATCCCCTTCAAACCTCGATGGGGCACACAGGGTATATTCTGAAGCCGCATACTTAACGCCAGAAAAAGACGGCATCTCATTATTCGCGCCACATCAGCAATGGGGTCAGATAAAAACAGGCGATTGAACAGGCGATTGTCTGCTTTCCAAAGGAGGCAGCTTGGCATGAAGACGAACCAAACATCTGCAACCGGAATGCTAGCTGGCTAAAGATATAACATGGGCTCGGGAGTGAATTCCCCCACAAGCTCGATCCGAAACAGAGGCTCTTGCACACAAAGGCATCTTGTCGATAAGCAGCGAGCGATTCATGCGCGATTTCGCTTACGTGTTTGACTGCAAAAGCGTGTTAACAGCACGAAGCCTCGACCGAACCCGTGCATCTGGCATGCCGTTTCGGGCACCCCGATCCGGCGATTCGGGGCGAGGTCCAGAGTTTGTCGAGGCCGGGGCACTATACGAATTCGGGCACGATCGCCATGGATCCGACGACTCTCGGTGTTGTAACAGATTCCAGGCAGAAACAGATTCCACGCGTAAACAGATTCCAGGAGCAACAGATTCCAGGCGTAACAGATTCCCCAGGCGTACCTCGATACGCAAGATCCGAAGCTCGTCGGATCAGCGACAGATTCAAGCACGATGGCCATCGATCCGACGATCACTGGCATCATAACAGATTCCCCGTGCGATGGATCCGATCGAAATCGAAATCGACCGCATTTCCACGAGAAGATGCATCGAGACAGATCGCAAACAAGCACAAACAGATCAAAGAGATGATGATGATGATGATGAGCCAGAGCAGAACAAATTCTTAATGAGGTTTCTGCTGGAGATTCTGGGCTTTCTGCTACTGAAGAAGAAGAAAGAAGAAGAAGAAGAAGAAGAAGAAGAAGAAGAAGAAGAAGAAGGAAAGAAAACAAATAATTGAATTAAACCAAAGAGGGGAAAAAACAATTTTCAAGTCATTATCAAAAAGATAAAATGAAGGAAGGCCACAAAACCTTCTCATCGTCGCGAAGAAGAAGAAGAAGAAGCAGACGCAGACGAAGAAGAAGAAGACGCAGCAGACGACGACGACGACGACGACGACGACGAAGGCGGAGGAAAGACGGAAGGAGACCGGGCCGCTCCTCTTCTTCCCCCGTTCTTCTTCCCCTCCTCTGCACAGAAGCAGGAACCAGGTCGAAAAACCGGAAAGAAGAAGCCGACACTGGAAGAAGTTGGAATCGTCGGCAGGAGACAAAAGGGAAGGGAGAAATCAAACGGAGGAGGAGCGGAGCTCCTCCCAGGGTTCTGCCTTTGAATGCCTTGTCTCTGAGAAGACCTCCGTGATGCTCTAGCTGGTTTCTTCTCTCGCTCCAGGTATGCGCTCGAAAACCCCTCCTTTTCCTGCTTTCTTCTTTCTTTCAGCCATGGAAACTTCCCCGCAAAAAGTTTTGGAGCAAAGCAAAAGCGAAGGTTTCGCATTACATAGTCTATAGCTGATTGTATGAGTTATATCACTTCCGAGACATATGTAGAGACATGAAAGGACCCCCTCAAAGTCTCTCACACTGTTGGCCTTATATTCTATTTCCATAGTGCAGGAGTCCGAGATAACAATTCATTTCCGCAAGAAGGTTGCACTTTCGTTGCCTTCGAGATTGAATAAAAGCAAGGTGAATATGAAGTCAGGCGTTGAGGAAAGTCAGTCCGAACCCCTAGCTGATGAGAATTCGACAGAACAGATTGAAAATTCGAATGGAGTAAATGGCAATGACTTTAATGAGAAGGTCAGGGAAGAGTCTTCAATTACAGAGAATAAAACTGAAGAAAAGATAACAGACTGTGCTGATACCCCCGATGGAAAGTCCGATAATAATGCCCTTTCTTCTGATTCGAAATGCAATAATGCATCTTCATCTGCTAATGTAAAGGTCGACAATGCTACCAACAATGGTGAAGTTGTAGAGGGTAAGCTCAGCTGCTTCATGTATTGATCAATGCTACCAACAATGGTGATCATATACTCTCATTCTGTAACAGGGGAGCTGAAATTATACCCAATGGCAGTGAAAGGTCCATCTGGAGAGCGACTTGAGTTGCAGGTTACGTTGCTAACTCTCTACAGTCTTTTTTTAAGGAAACAGTAACGCATGTCTCATCTAGCTTCAATTAAAGTCTCACACTTTTCTGGTTCTTTGGTTATGCGTTCTTTTTAATTCTCCATCTAGTATGCCCATCAAGTCCACTTAGCTGTTTTTCTACGTTCAATGTTTTTGTTTCTGGTCTCTTTTGGATGGTTTCAAGGCCCACAACAACTATGATATTAATTATGTCTAGATTATAACTGTATTTGCTTATGTTACTTGCAAATAACAGTAAGACAAAGTCCTTATAATGGTTCAGTGCTGGAATAACAGACATCCTTGAGGCTTTGCTGCAGATTACATAAATTCACTGATTTCGTAATCATGATAATATAGGTGAACCCAGTTGACTCTGTGATGGATCTTCGTCAGTTTCTACTTGATGCTCCTGAGACATGTTTCTACACTAGTTATGATCTGATTCTGATAGCAGCAGATGGTACCAAACATCAGTTAGCTGATTTTTATGAGATTGGGGATGTCGCTGATGTGACTGCAGGTGGCTGTTCTTTGGAGATGGTCAGCGGTAATGGCCGATTAGCTCATGTTAAAAAGCTTACAGAACATTTTCTTGCATTTACTGTATGCATTTCATTTACACACATGGTTGCTTAACATCATTCATGTTGCAGCTTTGTATGATGATAGGTCCATTAGAAATCACTTACGAAGGACAAGAGACCTCCTTTCCTCAACAAATATACATTCATCCCTCTCAACCACTTTGGCGATGGAGAATGATTCCAAAAAGAATTCTGGAACTGGTAGGCAGTTGCGAACTTGTAACTGATCTCATGTTTATCATGCTATTTTTACACATTTTGCTGGTTGCTTTCCTAATATGAGCGAAATATAAATTCATTTTAATGTTAAAAGTTTAAATAAAATATTTTGAACGAACAATAATATGTGTATCTAATGCATTTTAGTATTTATCGCTAATATTTTTTGATGTTGGCAATTTTATTCAAGTTATGCTTGGATATTCTTACTTGTTTCACGCCAGAATTGACATGATTTCGCACAGAGTTTGATTACACTGTAATCCATCACTCAAGGAAATCTAGTGATTGTGCTCCCTGTACTTGTACTATTGAAGGTGTTGTAAAGTCCGAAGCAGCAGAACTTGACGGTCTTGGGTTCATGGAAGATCCATGTGGGCAGCTGGGAAATCTTATTGTCCCAAGCCAATCAGAGAGCAGATGCGTCGATAAGATTGCATTCTCATCTTTTAATCCGGTACCTGGATATCGGAGGTATTATATTCATTATATTCACATGCTCTTGAAAATATAGGTGCAGCAATAAGGAAAAAATGGAAAAAACTATTCTTACTGTATTGGTATGCTAATGTTTTGCAGGCTTCTCGGGGATTTAATCTACTTAGATGTCGTAACACTTGAAGGTAAAAGCTGTAGTGTTACAGGTCATACAAGAGGTTTTTTTGTGAATGCAAGCGTTGGATTGGTTTTGGACCATCGTTCGGCTCATCCCCTACGTGAGGCTACAACATTAGTTTCTCTATTACGCCAGCTTAGTGACAAATTTTCGAAAGGTATTCATTGTATGTTACAGATAGGATGGATGGAGTTTATTGACAATGATCAGGGATATTTTCTTAAATGATGCATGAAGGTTTCACGGAAGTTCTAGAACGGAGATCCCAAGGTCACCCTTTTGAAAATGTGCCATCCTTGTTGCCTGTGAATCCTTGGTTAGCAGCTTACCCTCCTCCTGGTGAGTCCCAACATTCTATTTCCTATTCATTTGAAGTTTGTGAATGTGGAAGCATCTGTAGTATAAGGTTAACAAAGGCAGGTGTTCAAATTTTAGCACACATAAGAGACGTTGGCCGAGCAGAGGATGCCTTAACTCCGTCATATGGGACTGAGACTATTGGCATGCAAAGGGATTGGAATGAAGAGCTTCAATCGTGTCGTGAGTTTCCACGGACGACTTTGCAGGACAGGTTTGTCTATTAGTCTATTTAGTAGTATTTTGTCTTACATGGGAAATATGTACTTGATTCTTTGACATATGGTTTTCTTTGTTCAGAATCATGCGTGATCGGGCCCTTTATAAGGTGAATTGTGATTTTGTGGATGCGGCAACAAAGGGTGCAAAGGGGGTCATAGGTCGATGTATCCCTCCTATCAATCCCACTGACCCAGAGCGTTTCCACATGTAATGTTAAAAGTTCTAGTTATATTTTGTGCTAATGTTTATATTGTGAAGATAGCTTATGTGACTAAAAACAATAGTATAAGGTTCAGATCTTATCGTCTTTGGGATGGTTGCTATACTAGGTACGTGCACAACAACATCTTTTTCAGTTTTGCTATGGATGGTGACTTTACATTGATGCAGCAGCTTCATGAGAAAGCATCGAAGAAACCTGATGATAACGAGGTAAAAGATAGTTCTAAATCACCAGATGGATTAGTAGAGGACAGCAAGGAAAATGAGTCTTCCAAATCAGTTGAAAATTCAGCACGGAGAAGTCCTGAAGAAGTGAGCGAGTGCCCCGAAAGTGTAGAGGAGGATAAAAGCAATGCCATTAATTGTGACTCTGATTCTTCACAAGAGGGAAGTGCCTCTTTGCATGCAGCAGAGAATGAACAAGCTACATATGCTTCAGCCAATAATGATTTGAAGGGAACAAAAGCTTACAATAATGCAGATATTGCAAGCCTTTACACATTAGCAATGGCTATTATTGACTATAGAGGTCACAGAATTGTTGCACAGGTACAACAAATTATTGAACAGTTATTTATGTTATTTGTACTGCATTTTTGTCAATCTATATTTGATTATTGATCTTAATTTTCACGATGCAGAGCATAATCCCGGGGATACTTCAGGGTGATAAGTCAGAGTCACTGCTTTATGGTTCAGTTGATAATGGCAAGAAGATATTCTGGAATGATAAGTTCCATGCTAAGGTAGTGTTTGTTTAAGGTGCCTGAATATTATGTATCCTTTGTTGGAAGTACTAAAATTTCATTTGCAGGTCCTGGAGGCTGGAAAACTATTGCATATAAAAGAACATGAAGTCTTGGACGGATCTGGTGCTGTTGTTAAAATGGCTGCTCCTGTTGAATGCAAAGGCATTATTGGCAGCGACGACAGGTTGATATTTTAGTGCTTTAATATCTTCAGATAGCTGATAGTAGAGTAATATCTTAAATTATTGTGTGAGGAACTGGGGTTAGGGAATCTGGTTCACTTTTGGAAGTTTCTCGGACTGGTCTTAGGGTAGCAAAACTTGTTCTTGCCAAGTATGCCTAAGGAAGTCAATAAAGTGTGTACCTCAGTATGTCAGCAGATCTGAACAACCGAATTTTGAGACATACCATATGCTATGCTCAAGCAAGATGATCCATGTAATTCTTACTTTTGGAAACTCATGACGCTTTCAAGGTAGATTGAATATTTTCATGTTCTGGCACACATCGTTTCTGTACCTTATATGTGGGGCAGGAAGTGAGCTTTCCCATGCTATGGTGGCTTTGTTTCATGTTCCTAAATAGGATTTTCAGCCTGTTTGCATATTTCTGAATCACCTCTTTTCAAAATCTATAACTTGTCTGATTGAATACTTTCTTAAGAAGGAACCAGAATTGCAGGAGAGTGACGGCTGAGAATGTGCTAATTGTATGTACTCTTAACCTCCATAGGACAGTAGCCAAAAGCACCTAGGCAGTAGTTCAGGGTTAAGAAAGTGATGAGAAACCGCTGATGCACTAGATAAGCCTACTTTTAACAATTGGCCCTAGCCACCTGCCTGCTTAGTCATTCATTATATGTAGTAACCATCCTGAGGCAATAGAGGGAGTCGACAGTC
The DNA here is from genome assembly GCA_037176905.1 of Azolla pinnata. Taxonomy (NCBI): domain Eukaryota; kingdom Viridiplantae; phylum Streptophyta; class Polypodiopsida; order Salviniales; family Salviniaceae; genus Azolla; species Azolla pinnata. The sequence goes on from JBBBWG010033219.1 coordinate 21,837, forward strand.
TCTGAAATCCATCTTCACAGCCAGCTTAGTACTCAGAGGTTCCTGGCTTATACTCAGTATCACAATGATTGCAGCAGAAAATGACTATCAATTTATCCTATTTGGTGGTTTGGCTTTTCTTGGAAGCTATATTATGCCATTCATTGTATTGCAATTCTCTGTAAAATAATAAATCATTGTAATTTATGAAATTCTCATGCTTTATAATTTCTCTTTAAATATGTCTGAAGTAATTAGCTGTTGTGCTTTGCTGTGCCAAATTATTGCAACTTATGATTTTTTCTCACTTTGTTATTTCTCTTAGTGATGCCCTGAAGTAATTTTACATTTTTAGGCTGATTTGAGCTGTTCTTTTCAGCTGAAGTTTGGATAAATACTAAATACAATTTGCAGGCATTATATCCTAGATCTCATGAGGACAACACCAAGGGATGCAAATTATACTGGACCTGCCTTTCGGCATGCTGTTCTGAGACCAGAGCTTGTAGCAGCATTTTGTCAAGTAAGGAATCAGGATTTTTTAAAATGCATGTATCCATTCGCTTGTAACTTTTGTCATTGTTTGAATTTTTCATTTTATGAATGCTGGTGTAGGCTGAGGCATTATCTAAAATCAAATCAAAGATCAATGAAAAGGATGAAGTGGTACAAGAGGAGCTTCCTTCCATTTGTCTAAATCCAAATGTGCTCACAGATTTCAAACTTGCTGGCGACCCTGAGGTTTGATTCCTCTCTGTATGGAACTCTTTTTGGCTTTCAATGGGTCTACGTGTTTGCTGCACAAATGAATGTGTGAGAGTGAACTTCCTAGCCTTTAACCATATACAGTTTTAATTGTAGGAAATAGTTGCTGATGAGGAAGCTGTAAAAAAAGCAGGGAAATATTTAGTGGACACAGTGCTTCCAAAGTTTATTCAGGATTTAAGTAGCTTAGAGGTCTCTCCAATGGATGGACAAACTCTGACTGAAGCACTGCATGCTAATGGTATCAACATGAGGTATTTAGGGAAAGTAAGTGTTGTCCTTTTGATTCATGAAATATCAATGCTCGAGATCAGTCTTCAGTTTGCATTAATGCTATTGTGCTTGCCTAACTATCTGAATAATTAGGTTGCAAATCTGTCCAAGCATCTCCCACATGTATGGGATTTATGTGTTGTAGAGATGGTTTCTCGAATCGCAAAGCATGTATTGAAGGTAAACGCTTCTCTTCTAGTGCTTTCACAGTGATAGGACTTCATGTTTGTTCTTTTATTTCCACTGTCCACCATGTTTATTAAGATGGTATGATGAATGTACTTGCAGGGAATTCTCAGAGTAACTCAAGATCATGATGTTGCAGGTGCTATTGCACATTTTCTCAATTGCTATCTTGGCTATGATCTCCCTGTTGCGAGTACTGAGAAGGTGCCAGATCCATCAGTCCCAAAAATATCTGGAAAGCCCACCGCAACAGAAAAAACACGCAAAAAGAGCAAGGGTGGCAGAAAAGCTGTTGAAAATTCAGCCACTGTATCTGTAAGTTGGTGACAATCCTAGCCGGAAACTCTTGACAATGACAACAATATAAATGCATATATAGACACACACATGTTATATGTATGTCTGGGTGATTTGTTGAAATCGAGCATAGGGTAGTGTATAGTAAGAAATCTGCAATTCACTGGTATGAATTCAGGGGCAGGAGGCTCCTGCCTGATTTGGCTATCGCAGATATAATTTTTCCAAGGAGACATTGCCAACTTGCCAAGGAGTGATTTAAGTGTCTGCCTTACAAGCCGGGGGCTTCTAGGGGATGTAGTCACCCACTACAGCGGCTGCAATGGCCTGTAGGCCTAGTTCCCCCTCTCTATAGACGAGGAGGTAGAAACCCTCGGATATCGGCCCGTTAAAACAAAACATATTAAGAATACCGAGCAATAGCTTTTAGGGTTGCTCAAATTAAACACAATGTTGTGGATTAGAAAAATAAATCTGCTATAGGGTGGTATGGTATCTGCAGCAAGAAGCTCGAGATGGAGTATTTCTACAGCCTGACTTGGCAATGGCATATGCAATTCACTCAAAAGGATGTTGCCTATTTTCCTGTGGGTGTAAGCAGCTAAAGCTGGAACACCTTTTACGTGAATTCCCTGTAAAAGTAACACATGCTGAACTAAAGTTTGTGCAACCAAAATTTCCCCACTTGTTCGCTTTTGAGCATGCACTAAATGAGCACACTGTACTATGAGCATCAGGATCTGTAATCTATGTGCTGTTGCTTAGACTGATTGTTGTTTGGCACGTGTAGATCTTCTCCTCATGATTATTTGACTTATGTGTCAGGGTGATAACTCATCTGTTTCAATGGGTGCCACATATTTATGCGTCACATCTAGCCTTGTTTGGAAGGATTTACATGAAGGTGTCAAGTTCAAGTACCAGGTTCAACATTGCTTCTTGGGTTTAGCCTTACTTTATTTGAGAATGTTATAAATGATGCTGCTTGGGTTTAGCCTTACTTGGGTCTTTCATGCAGTTTGAACTCCCAGAGGACATTCTAACAAAAATACGGAAGATATCAAGCGTACGGAATTTGTGCCAGAAGGTGCACCCATTGACTTTAATTGTTTGAAAGAACATTAACTATGATTACAACTGCTGAATTAGTTCCTTGAATCCAGGTTGGATTAACATTAGCTGCGAGGGCCTATGACTTCAATGTAGCTCCTCCTTTTCAGTTAACAGATATTCTTGACCTGCATGCTGTTGTGAAGCACTCTGTGCCAATGTGTGCAGATTCCAGGGATCTACTGGAAAATGGAAAATTAAAGCTGGCAGAGGTTGGTTTTTCTCCGATTTTTCACCTGTTCAAACATAAATGCACAGTATCATTCTCATTTAGTTTCGTATTGAAGTTGATAGCTATTCATCAAATTCCGGAGTGGGCTTTGATTTTCGCAAAATAAGTTAAAGCTTCGTTGTTGAGAGAACTTGGAAGCTTATTTGATGTTATCACCCTTGTCATTCATCTTACTCAGGGAAAACTTAATGAAGCATATGAATCGTTCTCAGAGGGTTTTAGCATTCTACAGCAGGTCAGTGTAAAAGCTTCATTAAATGGGTTGGGAAATTGCTGGAGGTTTAGGGTTTAGGGTCTAGCACTTATTTTACTTATCAAATGCCAGGTTTGTGGACCCATGCACCGTGAAGTTGCCAATTGTTGCAGGTAAATGTGCTTACTCTCTGAATGCCCACACTGGCGACCTATCATTTATGCCAGTGCTGATCTTGATTTCACTATTTTATGTTCTTTTGCCATGGTCATCATCTCATGTCGATCACGTCTCTCAACGTTTTGGCAGATATCTTGCTATGGTACTGTACCACGCAGGAGATATGGCTGGTGCTATTATGCAGCAACATAAGGAACTCATCATCAACGAGAGATGCCTTGGCTTAGACCATCCTGACACAGCCCACAGGTCCAGCATCCATAAGATACCCTGTCTTCACTTTCTTATTTTTATGTGATTTTTTAATACCGTGTTATGCAACCATACAGTTACGGCAACATGGCGCTCTTTTATCATGGTCTCAATCAGACCGAATTAGCACTGCGGCATATGGCTCGTACATTGCTGTTACTCAATGTCTCCAGTGGTCCTGATCATCCTGACGTCGCTGCAACGTTCATCAACATTGCCATGATGTACCAGGATATTGGTCGAATGAACATTGCCCTGAGATATTTACAAGAAGCGTTGCAGAAAAATTTACGACTCTTAGGAGAGGACCATATACAAACTGCCGTATGCTACCATGCTTTGGCAATCGCATTCAATTGTATCGGAGCATACAAACTTTCTGTACAGGTATCTTTTGAAGGTCTTCTTTTGTGGCATCAATCGGTTTTTGAAGTCGAGTTCCCTCAAAACACCCAAAAACATACCGCTTGTTTTTTGTTCACAGCATGAAAAGAGTACTTATAACATACTCGCCAAGCAACTGGGCGAAGATGACACTAGAACCCGAGATTCTGAGAATTGGATGAAGACATTCCAACTCCGGGATACGCAGGTCAGTGTTATGACAAGCTGGTAATAGGTTTTTGAGAACCGGACCATGTCTTTTATATTTCAAATGCTCAATGGTGTATATATATATCTCTCTTTGCAGAAAGGTCAACAGCAATCAGTTGCCATAAAGGCTGCGGATGTTCTAAAGGTTTGTGGGTGTGAGAGTCGATGAAATCGTGTGACAAATCTTTTTCCTTTTGCTGCAGAATGCGGTAAGAAGACCCTCATAAGTGAGTTGCAGTCAGTTGAACATCCTTTTCTTCTTCTTGTGTTGTGTGTTACAGGCTCGTCCAGACATATTACAGGTGTTTCAGGCAGCAGCAGCAGCATCAGCTGGGGGGGGATCCAGAGGATCTCTGAAAGCTGCAGCAGCTGCTGCAGCACTAATGGGGGATAGAGAGAACTTGCCAAGGTCAAGGGGTATGGATGAGAGGGGTGCTCGTGCAAAAGCCGACGCCCGGAAAAGGGCCGCAGCACGAGGGGTAAATGTTCGCGTGCCCAATAATCTTCTCCCAGTTAATCCAGACTTGCTTAGCATACCCACATCCGGAAGCGGAGGAAAGGGACGGGAAGATGGCTCTTTGGGTTCATCATCCAAAGCTGGAAAAGAGACGAAGCAAACAGAAGCTTCTCCTACTCAAAAAGAGCAAGTGAAAACCGATGTGGAGACCAGCAGAGCTAATGCAAAACCTGGGAATGGTTCAGCAATAGCCGAGGAGAAGAGTAAGGATGGAAGTGCCCAGGAGCAAGCACCACTAGGACTAGGGGTAAGTTTAGGTTCCTTGGAGAGCAAGAAGCTGAAGTCTCTGAAGAAGAAGGCCCCAAGCTCAAAAGCTGTGGAGTTGTAGTAGTAGTTTGTCTACACCCAATGCTATCTCTATCATCATTGTCCGGTGGGTGAAAGAAAGTGTTGTTGAAGTTAGGGTTTTTTTTTCTTTTCTTTTCTTCTTCTTTTTCTTCTTTGGGCCAATGTGCGCTGCCAGATTTTGCATTTCATTCTGGTCTGCATACAATTTTGTTCCAGATGAGTGGGGTACTGCTACTAGCTAGATTCTCCTCCGCCTATGTAAAGAAAAAAAGAAAAAAACATGGGTAGCAGTTGTATTTTTTTTCTGCTAGCTGGTAGCTAATAAATCTAGGTAAGATCTCTCAGATAGACAAGAGTTGCACACACAGCTAGCTATCAATCACCTTTGGAGCGGATGGAATAAGAAAGCTTGTAACACACTGCTACAACACAGGATTATTCTCCCAATAAAGAAAAGATCTATACACAACAGAGAATTGTTGTGCTGTTAATTTGTGTTGTGGTCATTCTCTTAGGTCAGAGCTGCTTGGAACAAGTCAATTTTTTTGCAACCAAGAGAATTTTTGGAGAGCAGTGTTGAAATCGGTCTCTACTCGGACAGATTTATGCCTGGAAAATCGATCGGAGCTGGTACCTTAGCGTGGTAACATTCAGAACGGATCTTTCTATGGTTTATTTGATTCAAGGTTCTGTCTATGGTTCATGCTATTTTGGAGAAATTTGGAAAAGCATATCTGGCATAGAGAGGAATTTGGAAAAGCATATCTGGTATAGAGATTGGAGATCAGTTCATTTTCCCAATTCATCCTGAATTGATTGATCATATACAAAGCCTCTAGTTGCTAGTGTTATTCTCAGGGGTTTTAGATCATGTTCATGGCTGAGGATCGAGATGTTTTCCTAAGCATTCATTTTCTTCTTCATCGCTATATGAGATGTTTTCCTAAGCATTCATTTTCTTGTGAATTTCCTCTTCGAGCTCATACAGGTATAAATGCAATTGCCATGACTCATATCATATTGACACAAATCCCAACTATGTTTGCAACTGGGGGGAAGGAATGGGGTTCCAAATGACTCATATCATACTAGAGTTTGGAGAACATTCGCATTAGTCAACAGATAGTAGATGAGGAATGTGAATGCTATTTAGACTAGTCTTCATGAGAATCTGTCACAAAAGGAGATCAGCGGACAGGCTGAATCGACTGTAAGAGATCAAGATGGATGAAGAATCAGGGTAGAACGATGAAGGTTTACAAATTAAATCCAAATCGCAGTTTTAGTCTGTTTAAAGAATCCTTGTGAATCTCGATTTTTTAGTTTTTTTTTTTTAATCTAGGTTTCATTCATACGCAATAGAAGCAAGCACTTGAGATGTAACACTGTATCATAGGCTAAGAAGATGATTGTGACTAGGATTTACAACAGATCGATTCCAACATATTGCCGACAAAATTAACCGTTTCACGATGTCATCGTCGTCGTCACTAAATAATTTTATTAAAGGCCATGTCATTAGAAACGAAACATTTTTCAAATCGGTGGATGCCAACACTACATTTGAGATATGTACTTCTTACATCGATGCCTTTCGAAACATGTTGTGTTTTATTGAGCAGATTTCTACTGTGATGGAATTTTTCATAGCCATGCTACTATTATTAAGTTCTCTTCACCCCATGCGATAAATCTCGGATCATCTATCTTCCTTTGGTCTAGTTCCATTTGTGACTTTGTTATCCTTGGCATTTTAGTAGTGTACTGATCATTTGTGACTTAGACTTC
>JBBBWG010033230.1:0-23208 GCA_037176905.1 Azolla pinnata
CCAGCGGCAATTCCTATCTTTCTCAACATCCATTTGCCTCCTTGGTAGTCCACCTAGAGTGGCGTCGCGTGACAGTTGCCATCTTGCTTATTGTTGCCGAGATTTGATGGCAGAGAGTTAGAGGAAACGAGTTTTATTTTCGGGACAACTAAATCAGCATCAGAGAGTAGGCTCGGGGTGTTAAAAAAAGGTTGAACCCTCACAAAAAGGATAGTAATTTTTCATAGAGTATCGAACAACTTACATTTCAAGCCCTTGAGGCAATAACATTTAATGCCACAAAACAATCAAACAGGAAGAAAAAGGTCCTTTAGGGCTCGAGTAGATCGGTCGAAGGGGAGATAATGGTAAAGGGGCAGTTAAGATCTTGCATCGATTGATATATATATATATATCGTACCACCAAACAAACAATTACATCTAGTTTTCCACATATGCCACATGGTGCAACTATGTGTGCAACTCTATTTCAGCAATGGATTGGATTGATGAACAGAAATCGTTGGGATCTGACATATTCTCCTTTTTATACTCAGACATCCATGCATCCATCCATTCCTTTATCCATGCATTCATCTACATACAATACATTCACTCTTGCAATTAATTATACATCCATGCATTCAATAGCTTATCTGCCACAACTATATTTGTACCTTGAGATCATTTATACATGAAGCAGACCGATCTTTAGGAAGAAGTTAAAGACGTAGTTTATTCTTACAATACTAGGTTGTGTCTATACTAGGTTTGGATAGAAGCATTGGAGTTAACTTGATTTTGATATACTATTACTTCCAATATTATGTTTATCATTTAGGTGTTTACCTATGGTGCCTATGTATGTGGCAATGAACCACATGTTACTACAATAAGAACGACAACGAGTTCCTTTTGTCTCTCTGATAATGATATAGTGATCTTCTGTCCAAGAAACTCTAATTCTCTTTTTTGCGCGGTTTGAAATGGATGTCATTGAATGTCACGGAACTGTCACAGAACAGAGTAGAGAGACTAAGGCCAAGGAAGAGAAGTGAGGAGAATGTCATTGAGTAGGGTTTGAGGCGTCGTAGTCATCTGGCTGACAGAGGAGGGCTCCAAATTTGAGGCGTCGATTTCGACCCGGAAAGTTTTGGTTGGGTCAAGATGAACTAACACTAGGGCTGAAATGAAAGCTTACTTGAGTGCATCAAAAGCACTTTGTGTTACAAAAGTCCACACAAATGGTACATCTTTTCTAGTAAGTACGATTAGAGGTTGTACTAGTGTGAAAAACTTGTTAATAAACCGTTTGCATAAATTTTCAAAACCAAGGAATGATTATACCTCTTTTAGTCGAGTTCGATTGGGTCAATCTTGAATTGTCGATACCTTTCGTGTACCCATTGTGATCCTAGAGAGAAAGATCACGTAGCCTAGAAATTCTACAGAAGTTAGGTCAAATTCACATTTCTTGCTTTTGGCATAGAGCCCATGTCCCCGGAGTTTGGTCAGGATCAGCCTGACATGCTCTGTGTGCTCCTCAATGGTAGATGAGAAAACGAGAATATAGTCCAGGTAAATGACCACAAAGTGATTTTTATATTCTCCAAATATATGATTTATCATGTGCTGGAAGACTATTGGTGCGTTGGTGAGACTGAACAACAAAACTTTGTACTCAACATGCCTATCGCACGTCCGGAAAGTTGTTTTCCACTCGTCACCAAGCTTGATACGCACTAGATTGTGAGCTCCTTGAAGTTCGATTTTAGAGAAGACACCCAATTTGAAGCCTATCCAAACGCTCTGGAATTTTAAGGGTAAGGGATAGCGATTATGTAATTTAACTTTGTTGAGGTCTAGATAATCCACACATAGTCGTAATGACCCGTCCTTTTTCTTGACAAATAAGATTGGGGCGCCAATTGGTGATTTGGAGGGTTGAATGAAACCCTTTCGCGAGGTTCTCATCAAGAAAATACACCCTCAGTGCCTCCAGTTCTAGTTCAGCAAGGCTATATAAACGGAGCCAAAAGGTGGATGTACACCCTCTTGTAGATTAATTATAGGTAAACCCTAAACCCTCTTGAAGATAGAACCCTTCTGATAGATTCAACCCGTATAGGTTGTGATATGTGGACGATAGGGATATTATGTGTGTGGACGAATACAATATCAATAAAACAAGTTGATGCACCTGAATCAAGCAAGGCTTGGGATTGTATTGAAGTAACCCCATAAGAAAGACTTACTTCTAGTACAAAACCACCCGACGTCATAATTGAGTTGTAGGAGCAAAGAGAAACATCTTAGGGTATAGCTCCTACTGTAACTGGACGCGATCCTTGAACTCTGAAGCATATATGGAGGCAAGACGCGATCCTTGTTGTAACGAGTACAACTTTATAAGAGAGGTTCGTTGTCAATCTGTCTCTCCAAACGTGGCTTCGAGATCGGCAAGAAATTCAGAGAAGTTTTTCTAGAAGAGAGGATGTCGTATCAACCAATGGAGCAAACCATGCTTGTGCCAGTCCGGAGAGTGGGTGCCGACAAGCCCAACTTGGGAAAAGTCAGTATCATAATGTTGGGGTTGTAATCGGATGATGAGAATTTGATTGATGAAAAGTTAGTATCATAAAGTCCGGTAAACTGAGTTTCGATTCGAGGATGCTGGGAGAAGCTAACCTAGGCATTGTTGGGAATTGTGGCTCAGAGGTAGGAATCGTTGGAGGTTGTGGCTCAGTGCGTGATGGGTTTGTACACATGCTAGCTTGTAACGGATTTCATTTTCTAGCTGGAGTTGTTGCAAGGCTGCCACTATTTCTGGTTTAGGGCATCAGTAGAGTCCGACATGGTAGCATGAAGGTGAAGAAATTGTCACAGAGCCATGACAGAAACAGAGTAGAGAGACCAAGGCCAAGGAAGAGAAGTGAGGAGAAGGGCAAGTGTAGATTCCTGTAACTGGTGTTGTTCACCTTGATTCAACTCAAGGTGAACACAAGTATTTATACATGAATGTGTGGGATTGCATGCAGCTATGCTAGACACATATTGAGTCTGACTTGAATGATTGGAAATATAGATTGAACCCATTAAGCTTCTCGTTAGGACAATGAGCAAATTATGTGATTCCAATTGAACCATTTATGACAAGCCCACGTCCTAACTGGAGAGGAAATATGGATTCAACATATCGATATAATTGGAGAAACTTAAACAAACATGAGAGAGAGACCTGAAAGTTGAGAGAGAGAGAGAGAGAGAGAGAGAGAGAGCGAGACTTACCAGACGATCTAAAAGACAAATTAGGTGTAGGTGTAGATATTGTTCTTCAATCTTCGCTTGGTCTCAAGGTTCTAAAATAATAAAAGAGAGAGATTTGAGTGAGTGCGAGAGAGTCAGCTGAACATTTGAAAAGCTGCGAATTAGGTGCAAGGCTAGTAATGTTTAAATCAGATCGAAATATGTGTATGAGAATATTACAATTAAATTAGGTTAATAAGTGTTATCCATTGCCCTACTGTGACAAAGAAGTTAATGCATATTGTAGGTGACAAATCGCTCATTAATTTGTATCATAAAGCACGAATGTTACATGTTACGAGCATGGTTGAAAATTTATGAAGAGAAGTCATATCATTGACCTCATGATCAGTCAATGCAAGTTAAAGCACATTAGAAAGACAGAATCTGGATCGAACACATTCAGCTCTACAATGAGAGAGAACGAGTTGTGTCTTTCCACTAATGCATTGCAAATGATGTGGTCAAGTGTAAAGATATGTAGCTAACGAACTAACCCCTCCTACTCAACTGTCTCCTCTCCTCTAGTGTTTCTTTATCCATGCTCTTATCATAATTACATTCGAGCTCTAACAATTGGTATCAAATCAATAACCTAATCGTTTCTTCTCTTTGATCCTTGCTTTTGCTCCCTTAAACCCTATCCTGATCCTAGCCCAAGCTTTAGCTAACCCTAACCCTAACTGTCTTCATGAAAGTCCCTACATTACCAAAACCAAGCTCTAATCTCAACCCTAAAACCCTATTCAAGTCCTTATTCTTAGACCAAGCTCTAATCCCAAACCTAACCCAAAGCCTAAGCCTAACCCCGACCCGAACCTGAATTTCAAGGTGTTCTGGTGGTGGCACTTTTCCCCTTCATTTTCTTCGGAGAATTACCAAAAAAAATGCCTAACCAAATTATAAATTACATTTTAACGCCCACTGAAATCAGAAATCACAAATTAACGCATGATCTCTATCTTCCCCAAAACATTAACACCCAATCAATTCTGCTAATGTTGACGTTATTCCTAATCACTTCTCACTAATCGACCCTGATTGTTGTATGCTTATTAACAGAAGTGAATAATCTCATAATCTAATCAGTTGATCAATGTGTTAATTCGGTGTTAATCAAGTAATCGAGCGAGAACCAAATGAATTGATTCGATGTTAATTCTGAACTCGACAATCCCTATTTTATAACCCAATCTTGATTGCAAATTTTTCTATTTCCTTTTCATTCTTACAAGTCATACACACACCAATTGTTCTTGTTTATCAATGTTTACAAATACAAAACTGACCACACTTCTTCTGAGCGGATAAGAGGATGAGCTATGGAAGCTATGGAAGCTATGGGGGCCGGCCTGAAGCTGCAGACGGTAGCTCGCTCTGCCTTTTCATCGGATGCAGACTCTAGGAAGGTTCATCTGCCTGAAAGGAAACATGGGTCGCTCCCCTCCTCCATTAAACCGCCCTATGTTCGGCTCCCCAATGGCTTCAAATTCCTGCATCGGCTGTCATTGTCAACGGCCTCGGCATCAGCATCAACTTCAGCATCAACAACATCCCTGGGGAGCGATCCGAGCTCGGACTCCAGTTCTAGAAATGCCTTTTGGAGGAGGTTCCTAATGGGTTTCCTCTCTAATCTCTTAGAGGAACAAGAACAGGAACAAGAACAAGAACAAGAACAAGAACAAGATGGAGCCACTTCTCCTGTTCTGGACATGGCTGCTTCCGAGACCCTGCATGTGAGTATACCAGACTTTTTGTTTTTGAGATATACTGCAAGAAAAATGAAATGACCTTGAATTCTCTTGGTACACATTTCCGTTTTCTTTGGTTTAATATGAACCATATCTATATGTATGTGTATCTATATATGTATGTTTGTACGTATTTATATACATTGCGTAATTAGATATGGATATGAATTTCTGTGCATTTTATAAATGCATACAAAATTGTGTCCAGGATACAAATCAATGATTGGTTTCCGATTCTAGGCTTGTTAGGAACCTAACATGGTGGATGACCTGCTTTGTTTTGGATACACAAGAGAACATCTTTTGTCTTTCTCTTTCTCTTACATCGATCCTATTAGACAATATGAAGACTGAATGAAAGCCAGGTGGCATGGCTTTTAGAGAAGCGGAGAGATTGTTATCATGCTTTTCATTGGTTCTTTTGCTTAATGAATCGGGGGGAATCGAATGTATGAGATTATTATCATGCTTTTCATGGGTTATTTTGCTTAATGGATGCGGGGAGTCTAATGCATGAGACCGTCATCAGGTATCAGACCCTGTCCTTTTGGACTTCCGGAAAGAGTTTTTGGATACAGTCAGACATGGGAGAGATCCATGGAACGAGGAGGCAGAGCAGCAAGGAGAAATCACAAGACGGCGTATATTAGGGACACCGATGTTTATGACATTGGCGATTTGGATGGCTGGAGAAGCAGGGATGGAGAGGAATGCGTATGCACTTACGCCTGCCAAGATAGACACTTCCAAGGCTCCAAGTAGACCCTTTGATGCTACAGATCCACGCCTACGAGATGCTGCGAACATCTTTGAAAGAGCATTGAGTGCTCCCACGGTACTTTGTGCTCAATATCATCACATCCTTCCTTATATAGACATATTCGTGCATGCATTAAAACATCAGACTAGGAATATTGATCTCCTGTTGGTGCATTTGCTGATTAGCTTCAAAAAAGTTTGCGGTTTTTACACACCATGAAGATTCAGTTGGATAAATTTGAAGACAAATCAGTAGCTAGATATAATCTGAAATTGAACACTCACACGCTACTTATACTTAAAGTCGTTACATCCTTCCTTAATAAACTTAAGAATGAAAACATGGGAATGGGAACACTGGTTGTTTGTTAGGACATTCGCTAATTAGCTTCATAAAAGCTGTTTAAATTACACCATTAGATTAATTTCGATCAATTCAAAGACGAGCTTCTAGTAAATACGTTATGCTCAAAATAATTACATCCTTTTATAGATGTATTTGGGTGAAGGCATGAGAGTGGGAACGCTATGTCTATTAACTATAGCTACTTGACATACAGTGGCCAATAAGCATATTATGAAAGCTATAAGTGAACAAGCTTGTTTTATAAGTAAATATCTAGAGATGTTGAACTATATCTACTAGTTCTTTTACTTCAAACTGTTTATATTTAATCTTAATGATGTAAATTACTCAGCTTTTTTGAATTTGGTCAACAAACATCCTACACAAGTGATCAATCCTCCATTTCTCGTGCTTTCTCTTACGATGCTTTATGCTCGAATCATCACATCCTTAGTTTTATAGATGCATTTGTGGGAAAGCAGAAGAATGGGTACACAAGTCATTAGCTAGCTATTTCAATAGGTTCCGTAAACACAGTAGCTAAAAAGCATATTCCAAACACTATATGTAAACTAGCTTATTTTATACGTAGATATCTAGAAATGTAAACAGTAAAATTATATGTGGCTAGTAATTTTCCTTTAGATATATCAAATTTTAGCCTATAGTGTAAACTACACACAAGTTATCAGATTTTGCACTCTTATGCGTTCATTCTTATATGTGAAAACCACGAGAATGGGAACAATGATCACTTGTGCAAGAGATTTGCTTGTTAGCTTCCTTCCGAAAAGTTGTGTACTCTACACCCTAATATTAAATTTGATCAATTTAAAGTCAAGCTACTAGCTGTTTGGCTTGATTTTGAATTAGCTAATTAACAGACTTGGTGTTCGCACTCTCACGTGTTCACCCATGTTTGCGTTCACAATATACATTAGTAGCTGTTGGGCTTGATGTGGAAGTAGCTAATTAACAGACTTAGTGTTTGCATTCTCATGTGTTCACCCATGTTTGCGTCCACAATATACATTAGTAGCTGTTGGGCTTGATGTGGAAGTAGCTAATTAACAGACTTAGTGTTTGCACTCTCATGTGTTCACCCATGTTTGCGTTCACAAGTACGTTATTCATACATGGACATCTATCTATGGGACTTGGATGATCTATTTTCAAGTATATGCTTGTACATACAGGTGGTTGAAGAAGAAAGGCTATGGACTGAGGTTATCGAAAAATATGAGTCGTTAAAAGCAGAGTGGGTATCAGATATTGTTTCGAGGGCATATGGGAATCGAGGGAATGCTCGGAGTCGGCAGGTGCACTTTTAGCTCAGATCCTATTTGAAAACTTTGAGAAATTTAATCAAATAACAATGAAAATGGCATCTCATGCAGGGGAGGCTCGAGCAGGCATTAGAGGACTACGAGAAATCAATAGTCCTTGCTCCGTGTGTACCAGAACCCATTAGCCCAAATAATTACATCCGTTAAATGCACTTTTGCTATCGGTCCTTGTATTTCAAGGCTAAACAGAACTAGAGAGGACTAAAATTTCCTGACCTTGATTCAATCATCTGCTGTTTTAGATTAACTTAGCAACTCAATCTCTATTGAAACCCTTGTACATGCATATGTCCATTTATGGTTATAATCTTGAGTTCCCATACCGGATCTCCGTGTATTTTCTTTTAATTGCTTTTCGTGACAGTTAATTCAGGTATGCAGTTGATCCTGTTTTGAACCGTGGTGTGGTACTGGAAAGTTTGGGACGATATGATGAAGCCTCAGCTGACTATGTAGAAGTGCTTCGAGTCCAACCTGATGATCCAGCAGCATGGAATAATATTGGAAATGTAAAGGTAATGGTTAAGTAAATTACCCATTAAAACTTGAGATTTTGCAATTACATGGAAGTCGTGTTCACTAATGTGGATTGTTCAACTGAAATCTCGTTCGTATTTGGTGAAATTCTACTTTCAGGCAGCCCAAAATAGGTGGGAGGATGCATTGAAAGGTTATGCAAAAGCTGTTCAACTTGCACCGGCGTTTTCATTTGCTGCTGCAAACTACGCCTTGGTCAGCATTGTCTTCAATAGTGGTTTTGTTTTTGTTGCATATTTACTGGTTTGTGATGTACATCATCGTTTTGGTCCATGGAAGTTTTTTCTTTTTTTAGCTGAACGTTTCTTGCGAATCTTCAAGTTCTGTCTCGTAAAGTACTTCTCTGGAGTTCAAGGCCTATTTTTTGGTTTCTCAGGCTCTCTATCAAGTTGGGAAAGTAGATGAGGCCACGAAGCAATTCCGCAATCTTCTTCGGAAGTATCCCGAGGTATGCATTCATTTTTGGGCATGATTTCATCTGTAACACATGCATTTATCTATTTGGAGCAAACCTTCAATCGAGTTCACACAGGCAATTTACTTCTCTCCAGTTTCCAGATATGAGAGCAGCTCTCGCAGTTTCCTTGTATGCCCAAGATCAGACAGCAGAAGCCGAGAACAATTGGCAGCATGTTGAGGTATTATTATGTATATCATGGTTACTAAACACCCATCGATAAGGGCATATCAGTATTTTAGGATATGATAATGCAAATGATTTGGAGTACTTCATCTGCAAATCATTCCATATTATCATATCCTAAAACAATGATATGCCCTTATCGATGGATTATGTATATG
Source organism: Azolla pinnata (assembly GCA_037176905.1). Classification (NCBI taxonomy): domain Eukaryota; kingdom Viridiplantae; phylum Streptophyta; class Polypodiopsida; order Salviniales; family Salviniaceae; genus Azolla; species Azolla pinnata. Next base: position 8,826 of record JBBBWG010033230.1, read on the forward strand.
ATGATTACAAAACATCGATAAGTGCATATCATTGTTTTAGGATGTGATAATGCAATGATTTGGAGTACTTCATCTGCAAATCATGAGCAATTTGCTAAATTCCATCGAATGCCTCTCTTATAGGATGGCAGATACAAAGACCGAGCTTGGGTCAAAAACACTCGTAGGTGGCCCCCACGTCTTGTCGATGACTTGGAACGGTTCTTGGATGTGAGACCTTCAAGAAACTCTACACTGTCTGGATCAGCTTCTTAACATGAGAAGAAAAACAACATTTTTGGTTTCCTTTCCTCCTACCTCATCATTATTTCTTTTTCTATTTTTCTTATCATATCCTCAACTGTGGCATCCATGTGACTTTGGATGCATATATGTTTATGCGTCCTATGTCAAAATCGTGAACCTGGCAGATGAGATTGTGAAGCAAACTATGGCTGTAAAATGTCATGTATCCTCAGCGTATTTCAGATCATCTTTACATGGAGCTGAGCAAATATTTGTTCATGGTTCTTGCTATATAAAAATATGGTTATTTGAGAGGATCAAAATCATCGAATGCCCAAAAAACAAAACAGTGAAACGTACTTCTCTTGCTTTCAATCGATACGGTGTCATGTATTTCTCTCGTTTTTTTTCAGTTGGTACAGTGTCATGGCCATACTCCACAACCCTCTATACTCTAATTCTTCACCGCGCTTTAAATGATACATCATAACTCAGTATGTGCAGGTAACACATGTTTTTAGGGCTTTCTTTGTGTATGTAGCATGCACGTGATATTAGAGCATCGATTCAGGAACGAAAATGGATGTAATTCTCTTAGTTGAAGACGAAATGATAAACCTTTCCATCACCATAAGCCTTGCCTGGCAACTTTATTGAAAATATCTTAGTAGTAGGATATTATACAAAGCTTCTGCAATCATAGAATCAGTTTCGGGTTTAGCATTTAGTCGAGAATCGGATCTCTGAACGCAACGACAGAGGAAGTCAGTTCCAAGTGATACCTGCACAGAATTTCAGAAATGAGAGTAAGTTATATATATATATATATATATATATATGCACGTATGTATGGGCTCAGGATGAAGGAGCATAAAGACAATGGTTCATGAGAACAAAAGTGCTCCTATTGGTGAAGGAAATGAAGAAAAAACCATGCATGTGTTATGCATATGTACACAAAGCAGCATAACCCATATGCTGCTGTTGCCTGAACCATTCATTCTGTCTGAGAATCTATGGGAAACCTTACTCATTATAGGACTCGGGATGAAGGAGCATATTTGACCACGGTTCATGAGAACGAAAGTCCCATATTGGTGAAGGAAATGAGGTATGTGTTATGCAAAATATACACAAAGCAGCATAACCCATATGCTGCTGTTGCCTGAACCCCTCATTCAGTCAGAGTATCTAGGGAAAACATGATGGTGCTCAGGATGAAGGAGCATAAGGACCACGGTTCATGAGAACAAAAGTGCCCTATTGGTGGAGGAAATGAACAAAAACCATGTATGTGTTATGCATATATACACAAAGCAGCATAACCCATAAGCTGCAGTTGCCTGAACCATTCATTCAGTCTGAGTATCTATGGAAAACCTTACTTATTATGGGGCACAGGATGAAGGAAGCATAGGGATCAGAATTCAGGAGAACATACGTGTTCCTATCGGTGAAGGAAGAGAAACAGAACCCATGTATGTATTGTGCATATATACACAAAGCAGCATTGCCTGCACCATTCATTCAGTCAAGAGTATCGACGGAAAACATGATGGGGCCCAGGATGAAGGAGCATATTTGACCATGGTTCATGAGAACAAAAAGTGGCCTATTTCAGAAGTAAGAAAGAGAGAAAGCCCACACACACATACATAAGAAGGTGAGCTGAATCGTGGGGCATTGACCGATGAATTTAACAGTTCAGCGAGAAAGAAAGACGGAGAGAGATAAAGAGGGGGATGAATTAGTTACCTCCGCAAGTAGTGCCGGATGGGACGATGACATCGCAGGCTTGGAGGACATTCTTGACAGCTTGCTTGTCGATGAAGGACAAGACGGGGCCGGTGGCACGAGAGCAGATGCAGGGGAATCGCGCCGATTGCACCGAGCTGCAGCAGGGGCTCGGGTTGGAAGGGATGGGGAGAGAGCCCATGAGGAGGCCTGGAACCACATAGGCCTTGCAATTGTTCATCAGCTCCTCCACGCTGGCATCGCAAGACGAAGCCTCATCATCTTCATCGTCGATGCTGCTGCTTCTGCTGCTGATTCTGCTGCTGATTCTGTTGCCGATGCTGCTTCCACCGTCGTGCGCTGCCTCGACTTGAAGCAGCTCCAAGACCAGCACCACCATCATCATGCAGACCTGCGCGACGACGAGAGCTCGTCGTGCATTCGCCATTTTGCTTGCTGCCTCCAAATCCTGGTAATTTTCCCCCAGCACTTCAACCACTGCACAGCTCAATTGGGCTCTGTGTGTGTGTGTGTTTTGCCTTCCTTCCCCTGCTCCCACACCTTTTATACACAGCTCTATAGCCATAGCTTTGGAATCGAGAGCTTCGCCATGAAAAGCATCTTCAAAGCAATCTAGGGTTTTCTCTCACCCAATGATTTGATGCTCTCTCTCTCTCTCTTCACGGGTCATTGAGAGCTCATCCACAAAAGACAAAGTCACACGTGACTCTGCTTCTGACACACAACACAGTCTTTGCTTTCGCTTCCTTTTTCTCCTCTCTTTCTCTGTTTCTGTCATCTTGGAGGGCTTTGAGCCACTCCAACCATGCATGCATGCGATGCAAACAACAAACCAGAAAAAAACCTTGCCTTACCTCTTCCGCTTTCCGGCATCTGACAGAAAAGGCTGCAGAGAGGAAAACCAAGCAGCCAGTGAGGAAAACCAAGCAGCAGAAAAGACCCATCACCATGACCACAAGCCTCCTCCTTCGTTGCTTTTGGAATCTTGCAGCTCGCCGCCACCTGCACCACAATTTGCCCAACAAATTCTGATCCTTTCCTGAAATAGTTACAGTTCAAAACAGGTGAGGTCCAATTCAGCGTATTTCAGCTCGCCCCTTCCAGGTCCACATCCGAAACAGATTTGTCACAGACAGCAGAGTATGTAGCTCGATAAAGCTCTTCCAATACCTTTCTTACCAGTATCACTTTGCATTAAAACACAAAAGAGAAAGAGAACCATTACCTCTTCATGAGAGATCATCTTCTATCTACACAAGCGTTCTCATTTATGCTCAATTTGAGCTCATACCACACTGATATGTATCCTGTTGAAATTTATATCATCTTGTAAACAATACTTGGACTGAAAAGATTAAAACATCAAATAGTCCATGAATCTTACATCTCCATGATTCAACACAATAATTACATTAACTAACAGCACGCACCAACAGGATTCAATGAATGGTGTATTAACTAACTGGCTGGCCAAGTATTGGTGCCAAGTTGAAACGAGAAGAAAGTACAAATTTCTGTACATCTTAATTGCATCGATGTACCTGCAGATGTTTCAGAAATGGAGAGAAAGGTTAATCAGCAAACCAGATCTCCCAATTAGTTAGTAGCTGGGTAGAAGCAGCTCCATGACCAAACTTGTCATAAGCCAAAAACAAAGATCTTCAATTCTCCATATTTGTGAGAGGTAGACCTTCCTAATATATGGATGTCTGTCTACTTTCCGTCAGATGGACGATTCAAAAAACTTACCGTGGTTAGCAGGATAAGTCAATCATTATCAACACATTGGCAAGCTCACATTTAACGGTTGATGTACAGTATTCCCGTCAGCATCTTCCAGGGGTACTGTTTCTTGAACATATAACTGTATGGGAGGCGATTTGCTGTTGTAAGGGTTACATAAACTCTGCAAGAGACTGATGCAAACTGTTCCACTGGAAAATAATCAATTTTGCTTCAGCTGTTCAAGAATCGCATTGAATATGGTACATGGCAATGAGTAGCCAAAGGCAATGGGTCTCTCTGACAAGTTGGCTTTGTTAAAAAAGCTAAGGAACACCTATGAAACATGGCTTTGGTACACTGAGCATGTTGGCGATTGAAATTGTCTTCTTTGGTGGACTCCGCTTCCATGGGACCTCGTTAGCTAATCGATGCTGATGCATGACATCCAGCTATGGTAAAACCATGCAGGGCTTTCCCAATGATGGATGCAAGGAATGCACACCAAACATTCGATTTTCAACTGTTCTGACAAATTCAGAACTCATATTAGAACTAGGCCTGTCATCATCCATATCTGAGAGAAAAGGCGCTTCGCAACTCAAATGTGATCGTCTTTGACATTGTTGCAAACAATGGAAACACTCAAACTTCTTCAATGAAGAAAGCCAGTTGCTATCATGATCATTTGAACCCACTCTTCAGCATAGAGCAATTGAAGCAAATTTTCCGGAGGCAGGCAGTACATGCCAGGGAAACCCCTGTCTCATTGCACTGGCTACAAGTTCCACTGCTACCTCTTGCTTTAAAAAACTCAACAGTTACTTTGAGAATGTCCTGATTAAGTGACTGTATGTTTTGTTCCAGCCTTTCTCGTTCAGCAAACAGCTGTGCTATTTTCTGAAAAATTTCTGGCTCACTCCTGGAATCTACAACTGTCTGGACAAGTAGATATCAAAATAAGAGGAAATCAAAAATACAGCGAGAAAGTGAGTTTTGTATTGCTTCACAGAGCAAGACCACTAACCTTCTCTATATCACATTCTCCTGAGTTGACTGATACAATGTGTTCAACAATATCCCAAACTTCTTGGCTGCATGTTCCTGCATAGAAAAACAATATTACATAAACTTTCATCGACTAGACATAACAGAAGATAGAAAGCTACAAATCTGCCTAAGCACCTGTTGTATATGGTGGAGAAGTGATTCTCCGTATTTCTCTCTTTTAGCAATCCAATAGAAGTAGATACCATCCATAAGCTCTGGAACTGTACAAGCATTGTGATGGACCCAATGACTTATATTTCTTTCTCTGCTAAGATCATCGCCCATTACATTCTCCACATGTCCAATATGCTCAGAAGTTCACCTAGATTTGAATCCGTATATTTCTCTTGTACCCCATTGGTGGCTTTACCAAGGTTCGCAACAATAGGTTCTCCTTCACCCTGCCCAGAAGATTTTTTTTTATAGATACGGTTCTTCCTTTTTCGACCCATTCCTCTAGCTGTACTATTATTGTGGCTCCCACTCTCCTTATTTTTTTTATGGATACGCTTCTTCTTTTTTCGACCCATTCCTCTAGCTGTACTGTTATTGTGGCTCCCACTCTCCTTATAAGATGTGAGTTCATCATTCTGTTCTCAAGATCCACGTCCAGACTAAGCCAAAGTTTGCCAGCAGACAAAGAGGATCAATGTTGAGATATATTATTCATACCTCTCCATCTCTGGCTCCTGAATTTGATGCAATTGCTGCATGGGTGGGACAATATGCACGCACAGAAATGACTTGATCATTTGAATGCTGTAGCTGTTCAGTCGTTAGAGTTAATCCTATTAACAGAAATTTTAAAGCCTCAACACCCATGTATTATTATCTGACAAAATATACCTCAAACGATGCCCCTTTGGCAACACCACATGAGACATGAAAATAAGCTTTGCACAAAGGCACTGAACATTTTTCTACCTCCTTTATCCCACAAAGCCACCACATGATGTTTGACCCGAGCATTTGCAGCACTTAACCCATCAATTGGCTCCATAGCATCTGGATTTACAAAATAAGTTTCGTTGGTGTATAATGCACAAACCACATGAGCCCATATATGAGGTTCTGTGGACGGCTTCAGGGCACCTCCTTGTTTTTGGCATAATGCACAACTGCCAACCACAAAATAACAAGCCACACAGCCAAAAGTTAGTTCCAAATTATTATTACTCTCAAATTAGACCTAAAACCAAGCCCACCTACAAAAAGCAAGAGAAATGTTTGTGTTGACAGGGCCTATAAATGTTTAAATAGTTGCAGGTCCCTTACTTGTAAAATGTAGCTATTAGAATTGGTGATATACAGTGCCCATGTATGAAGTATATGTCTATAACATAAATACTTTGATGAGTATATTTACTGCACTATCTAACTATATAGATAGATAGATAGATAGTCACATGAATATATATATATATATATATATGTTTGTGCACAATATGAAACCATTACACTAAAACTTGTTGCAATGAATAGAAACAATTCAGAAAGGCTTGCTGTTTCCTCTACAAATCCCTCCGGCAGACTGTATACAGAGATGCCCACCCTTTTTCATGCACCACTTATCATGTTCTTGGATCTCACGTTTCTATCTATTATTCACCTGCAGACTTACAGCATGCTTGAGCTCAAGCCAGCCTGCTCTCAGTGAGCTCTGGGAAACTCTAGCCATGGAGTTTGATCGTATTTGATCCTGTCATTACTTCTACGTTGACAAATGGATATTTGAGGACCATACTCTTCACGATATCAGAATGACAGAAGTGGACGAGATCTTTGATTATATTTAAGACATGAGATACGAACACATATATCATGTTCTTGGTTGCACGTTTTTATATGTAGATATAGTTCCAAAACGAGCCAACAGTAGCCAACCTGGATACTTCAATTGTTGCTCAAGCCAGAGTACTCATAACTGAATTTCGGAAAACCACATCCATGGTTTTTTTATCATATTCGATCCTCTTGTACTCTTCTATTTATAGAGTGAGGGCCCTCGTTACTGCAAGTCTAGATGCACTTGTGATGGATCTAAATGGAGCTTGAGCAACAGTCTATTCATGACACTGCAATGATAGAAATGGACAATCTCACATTATATTAGAATGTGACATGGATGCACACTTACCATGCTCTCGGATCCTACTTTCTTTATATGCAGATGATACTACTCCAAGCAGGCTTAGAGCTGCAATAGATGCTTTCATAGTCTTTGTTCAAGCCAGTGTACTCTTAGTGAGCTCTGGAAAACCACTGCAATAGCATTTAATCATATTTGATCCTCTTGTTAACCCAGGATTTTCAGATTGGAGAGCTTTTTTGGATCTTGACTGCACGTCTAGTCAAGCCTGTGATGGATGTGTATGGAGATTGAGCACCACTCTATTCATGATATCAGGACGACTGAAGGACTGGACAAAATAACCAGGACTTGGTCAGTTGCAAAATCAATCATCACAACAGCTTCCCATTGTACATGTAGATTTCTTCGACATAGATATACGTTTAGTTGCAATTTACTGTCATGTAGGCACTTGCCAAGTGAGGGAGATACTTTCATGTGGATGGGAAGATGCCATTGTGGTCATAGTATAACCTTCTCAGAATGAATGGATGATCTCTAAATCTGAATTTCGGGAAGATGATGTCCTATCAAGAGGAAATTATGAGAATATGGCATGATCGTCTAAGGACTTAACAGAAGATGATGTCCTACCATTTCTGCATTTACAAGGATGAGTTATAAAATAGAAGCATAAGCTGATATGCATGAATTATTCAAATGCAATGTACAACTGGAGAGAAGACATAATTGCCAGAGATACAGATAGGTAAGTTTCATGGATGGGCATCCTACAAAGCATGTATGCCATAAAAAGAAATACAAGTATTACGTTTGTTCTGGGACAGTCTATAGTGATTCACATGCATTTCCATTGTTTTAGGGAGAACTTTCAACCATCTTCCCATAGCATGGATTTCTAAAATGGTAGGGACTAGTGACTCGGATCAAAGCAAGCACAATCACCAGCATGATGTTGCTTCAGAGGAGTGCTCAGCTACCTCATTCCTTAAACTCAGCAATATATGGATCCTCAAGTAAAAAAAACTCAGAGGATGCAGGGTATCATTCCCTCAGAGCATGCAACAACCCAGGGAAGTTTAATATAAATAACTCGGGCTTCTACAATTGGGAGATTCGAAGAGCCCAGCATCTTGCAGAAACAAATTCATATAGAGACATGTACATCAAGCCCATCCCAGATGCCAGAACATTGCATGGATCTTCAAGTAAAAAACTTTAGTGAAATTAGATAAATTTCCTGAGATGAAGCAAGATTCCCCAGGTACTTTGCTCTGACTTCTATAAGATCAGCTAAGCCAATCTCTCTCGGATTAGTTCGGTTTCTATTACATTTCATGCAGCTCATTTCACCACTAACCATTTGCAAATGGGCATTAGTTAGAACTTGCATGAACAATCCCTATATCAGTATCTTCAATCACATCTTAGAAAAGGGCTACTACCTATGACATGGTTCGCACTTCTTTCTCCTACCAAACAGTTTACACACTTCCCATTATGTAGCTTTTGGTCTCTTCAGTCACTTTAGTCTCCTAAACTCACTAATATAGTGTCTTAATTCATTCCTCTGTCAACACAATACCTTATGTCACCATCGTCTCTGCCCTCAAAGACAGCTTGACATTTTCTGCAATGCCAACTTCCCCTCTTTCCATCAGTAATAGAATCTTGTATGCCATAACAAGACTGATGCACGAGAATACAGGGAGCTGCACATTTGAAAACCTGCAAACATAATTTTAGATCATTAGAACTTGTGATTTTAAATCATACAAGCTGAATCTAAGATAGTGTCTAACCGGGTTGTCCTCTGCATTTTCAACCCCATTACAAATACTACACTCTTCTAAATTTCGGCTCTGCTCGTCAATGGATTGTACTAGGGAATCATACCCATAGGATTTTGCAGCTCCGTTTTCCAGAAGATCTATCATTCTTTCAAACTGATCTGCAGATACTACTGATGAAGGAGACAAATTTCCATTGTATTTCTTTAGCCACTCCTCATCTTCTTCATCCATATCATATTCAGCCTGGTTTGAAATTAGAAGCACCCTTCAAACCTACTTTGAACATTAAAAAGCTCAACACTTGGTACCAAAATTAGATGCACAGTCAAAATCTACTCTAAGCAGTTTATAGACAAGTTGAAATAATACACACTTTCTATACTTTTTATTCCATTTCATGTATACAGCTCGAGTAAAGAGACAGTGCACAATATTTGTGGATAATACATGAAATAGTAGGTTGCATCTATCTGGATCACAGCCATTTCACCCTGTTATCATGAACTCAGGGTATCACTACCTGAAATCAGGGTCACTTTGGTGCTCTTTCTATTTGGGCAAACCCATGTTGGAGATCTTATTTACCAGACGTTAACATAACTTTAATAATTTATTTACATGCATATTGATTCATTCTTTCTACAAATCCTTCGCAGGAAAGTCCTCCAATCACATTTCAACTTTTGCTTGTAATCAATGACAATGCAATTGCATGATGTGAAGAAGCATAGGAGATCCAACTTAGATATCTGTATCATAGGGTGCAAGCAGCCAAGTCTCTCAACCATCTTGTGGCTTACTCATTTGCTTTGTTACCTAATCGATTCATTAACAATCAGGAGCACACCACACTTGGATACCCAATTCAGCAAAAACTCAGTCTAATAAACGCAAGAAATTGGTTTATTAGGTGTATCCCTGGAAGATTTCTATGTGCATGAAACAATGATCTTGTGAACAAATAGGTATTCAAAGGTTCAGCACACTCTTTCACACAATGTTGTACAAAGAATTTGCAGACAAAGTGTTAAATATGACGTCAATTTGAGCATTACTTCCAGGAGTGTACATGCTGCTCAGTTCGAAGCTCTGTTAAAATAAATGAGAGGCTAAAATTAACAGTTTTAGGACTGTACAAGGTGCTCGGTCTGAAGCTCTGTCAAAAGAAACCATGAGGTTAAAATCTACAGTTTCCCATTTTTTAATGCCCAATGCTTCTCGGATCTTTAAGTTCTCATGTGCTGCGAGGTATATCACAGTGCAGTCAATATTCGTCATTTTCATTACCATCAAACCTCTCCAACAATGCCTGACACTATACACAATTTTCAACTCAGCGCTGCATAGAAACTAGATATTGTTTCAGATCTTCTAACTAAAAAAAGTGTTTTTTTAGTCATGTCCACTGCTAATGCTTCCAAGCTTCAAATTATTGTATCTTGAAGGTTTCATCATCTTTCACTGTAAGCCGCACAAATAGCAGTTGATTCTTTCATACATGCATGAACTTAGCATTAATCAGAGCCATTATCATGTGAGAGATCGTGTACCGTTCCCTACAGTTTGGTTCCATATTCAAGTAGACGAGTCTGATACAGAGTTTGAGAGCGTTTTCAAGAATAAGGCAATAGGCTCTAACGAAGTCTACTTCATCAATAGGTCGGTAAGTTGCAGGGAAGATAGGAGACCGAAAATTGACATGGGCCAGGCTCCATAACGACCCACATGTTAATGGGTTACTGGAGTTGTCATCATTTAACTGATGCCATGCTCAACGATGAATGTCTAGAGCCAATTGAACAAGGAGGCTAAGCAAGAAGCAACAAACTCTGAAGAAGAGTAAAGGGTGAGAGTTATCCTAATGGCTGAGCCAGAAGCATAGAAAAGATTATTCATGGATCAGTACTCGTAGGTCTTTAACACTATCTTGACTTATTCTTTCAGAGCAACTGGGAGACTGGTCAGCCCTCAAGACCGAGCCTAGTTGCGGTTTACCAAATCATTAAGACTTGGCAATCCTGTGATCACCTTTTCTTTTAAGTCGTTATTTCTGTTGCCACTCCTCCCTTGTTTTTTCTCACGGTCAAATAAGATATTGACAGTGTTCCAAATAGCCTGCTACACACTGCTCCAGCACAGTTAGACATTGGAAGGCATCGGAAGACATTCCCCATACCTCTACCAACTAAGTAACATGCTATACACTATGCACAAGAAGATATCATAATGCTACAAGAGAACTCAGGGGAAGTCCATTAATATCGTAGTTATATAGTAACAGGGGTGTCTAGTCTACTCACCTGATGGGCCCTAATTTGAGGCTTTGCTTTAATGTATGAGTCTGGAACAGCATAGGATATTTGTAGCTTATCTTCGGGTTCTCCCCGAGATCGAAATGCAGGGAGAAAAAGAGGCTTGTCCTTGGCACCTGTGCTCGCCACAGTTTCCGAACTGCTTTCATGTCCCTTCAGTTTTTCAAGGCAACGGTTTACCGGTTCACTTTGCTGTTGCAACAATCGGTGGAATGATCCTCCATCAAACTCATAGTAACCCTACAATATTACACCACAAGTCCTTATTAAGCACAAGACCATTTCATAACAGAAAGCTTAAAATAAGCGGCTTAAACAGAGAGTCGGAGCTAAGCACCTGGTCTTGTCCTTCAACAAGCGTGAGAAGCGGCTGCATTAGGTCAAGAGGCCGTGGCCGCATTTGTCTTCCACCAGTGTCCATGGGGCTTGGGGAAACCAGGCAGTACTTACTTGCAGAATCAGCATTCACACTCCCTTTCTGCATGTCTGTTGTGCCTTCAGCTACTTTCGATGCCGGAATCATGTGTACTGTCTGAATATCATTTTCCCCATATCTTATTACATCATTGCTTTGCTCTATGCCCCACTGTACTCTTGCCCTTCTCCGTTTTCGTCTCTGTTGCCTTTACAAACAAATGTTCTTGACTGCACTTGTTTTTGCTACATTTACTTTCGTGCCCATCCATCATCGAGCTTTTTCTTGATCATGTTTCTTCTGAGTTTTCTCGCCATGAGCACCGATTCCTTCATCTTCTTCTGCTGCTTTGCAACAGGATTATCTTCGTTATCGAGCTTGACCATCGGCACCTCCAACTCGTGCATCATTCTCATCCTTTTTCTTCCTTTGAGTGACAGAGATGATGTCAAAAGAACCCTTCCATTTCCCTGCCCCAGCTGCTCCACCTCTCTCTGTCGGACGCCCACAGCGCATTCACCTCATCTCTCCGATGGACATTGCCACATCCTGCGACTCGGTGCTACCTTTCATCACTGAGCTACCTTTCCTTACCTTTCATCACTGTGGCATCCCAGGCAAAGCTCAGCGGCAGGTGCTTGCGATCAGGCGTGCCGCCATAGCTCCAAGAAAGGGAGAAGAGGAACAAAGAAGGGGATTGCGCCTCTGCGTCCTTCGTCGTCTGTTGCAGATGAATCAGAGGGGGATGAATGCATGCATGCATGTATGTATGTATGTATGTATGCATGCATGCATGTATGTGTGCGTGCATGTATGTATGCATGCGTGCGTGCCCGTATGTATGTGTGCCCGTGTGTCCGTATGTGTATGTGCGCATGTGTATGTGCGTTTATGTACATGTGCGTGCATGTTTTATGTGCATGTGCATGTGCGTGTATGCATGTTGTGCGTGCGCGTGTGCTCACCTGCGTATGCATGTATGTGTGCGTGCATGTGCGTGCGCATGTGCTGTATGCGCATTTGCGTGCATATGTGCATGTGCGTGTATGCGTATGTGCGTGTATGTGCGTATGTATGTATGCGTGCATGCATGTGCGTGTGCATGTATGCGTGCGTGCATGCATGTGCATATGAATGTATGCGTATGCGCGTGTATGTGCGTATGTATGCATGCGTGCATGTGCATGTATGCGTGCGTGCATGTGCATGTATGCGTGCGTGCATGTGCATGTGCATATGTATGTATGCGTGCGTGCATGTGCGTGCGTGTGTATGTATGCGTGCATGCATGTGTGCGTGCGTGTATGTGCATGTATGCGTGCGTGCGTGCATCCATGCATGTGTGTGAGTCTGTATGTATGCGTACATGCATGTGTGTGCGTGCGCGTGCGTACATGTATGCGTGCGTATGTGCGCGTGCGTCTATGTGCGCATGCGTATGTGCGTGTATGTGTGTATGTGCGTATGTATGTATGCGTGCATGCATGTGTGCGCATGTGTGTACATGTGTTTACACGTGTGTATGTGTCTTTATGTCTATGTGTGTTTATGTATACGTGCGTGTGTGTGTTTGTGTGCATGTGTGCATGTGTGGAAACCAAACGCGTATGTTAAATCATCCTCCAGTTGGATTGCATTAACACGTTGGAAAAAAATTTAATAAAGATTAAAATTTCAGAAAACGACCACATCCTATATCATATAAATGATATGAATCGCATGTTATATAAGAGCGAGTGAGTATTGGGAGAAAAAAAAAACAAAACAAACAATTGAAAGAATATATGGAAAAAAAAAGGAACACACATTTTTTTCCCACTTTTCAAACGTTTGAATGCTTACACGAACACATTTATTAAGTTATATGTGTGTGTGTGTGTGTATGTGTACATGCGTATGCGTATGTGCATATGTATGATGCGTTGCATGCATGCGTTTGTATTCATGTGTGACGTACGTGTATATGACATCTAGACATGGTCGTCGCCAAAGCTGACATAAGCTTGTTGCCACTAATCATCCTTTCTTGGCGAGGCTAACGATAGTTCTAGCCAGTCGATCCAATTCATCAATCTGACTCGACGCGATCAGATGGCAGACGATCGAATATACAATGGATCGTTCAAAAGCGATGGAGGACAAATCGATCAAAGGGATGGGGTTCCCTGCAACAGATGAGCACTATTGGGATTCTTACAATCGGATCCAAATTCTGGAGCGATTCGGCATGCAGTTCGAAGGTGCCAACAGCAACCAACTATCAGATAATGATCCTACTGTTCGAGCAAGCTTATGTTGCAACTCATAATAGGATTTCGGGGTCCAAGTTCTTTAGATGTGGAGATTCGGGTGTAATTCTAGTTGCAATCGTCGGAGGTGTTTGTTTTCCTGACACATTTTCCAGGAACTGAGATTGTATGTACATACGTGGCGTAAATAATGACAAAAGGAAAGAAAGATATACTAACGTATCGTCGAAAAACACTTACAGGCCATAATACAATGTGTATGATAGGGTTTGTATATCTAATCATTTTACCATGAAAACGCAACATTAGTTGTAAGCGCGATAGTCTAATGTTCGTATCAGACAAAGTATATCAAAGAAAATGACAATCATATATACAATGATAATTTTAATCGTGTCCAGTAGATTTGCTGTCATTATCCAAGCCTCTCTCAAAGAGCTTTAAAGGAGAGAACAAATGAGGTGAATCGTGATGTGATTATGCTTTCGATTCTAGCCTAACCATCGCTCTGTTCTCGGAGCTTCTAAATATACGTATGCCTCACGAAATCGAGCCTCTTTGAAAACCAGGTATCCGTGGTCGTCTTTCAACATTTTGATATTTTCACTTTTGCATGTGAGAGGCCTAGTGTAATGTTTTTTGTTCCCCCCCCCCCCTTTTTACATTAACATTGGCAATCATTCAAGCGCCTTGAAAACAAAGCGTAATAAGATGCTCAAATTTAGTACGAGAGACACGGAGAAAGCTCACCGATGAGAATTGAGTTGAAA
>JBBBWG010033230.1:23308-40158 GCA_037176905.1 Azolla pinnata
GTATTATAACGAGTTCTATATCGAACAACAACGAATCTAATATTCTAGAGACACAAATCGAATCCGGCACAAACTAATTTCATTCTAGAGACTTTCGAGCTCGAGCTCAACACAACAACAATTTGGTTTTGGGGTTAGTGAAAAGTCCATTTAGAAGACAATGAGCACTTTGCAGCCTGAGCAGTCAGAGTCCAGATCCATTCCTTGTAAAGACACTGCCATTGTATTCATTTTTCTGCAGTTTTACTCCACATGCATTCTCAATACCTTCAGGCAAATGTAGCATCAGTCTAAACCCCATGTAAAGATCTCAGGCTAGTTTAAACAGCCTCACATTTACATCCAACCTTTGCACTGTGTATCAGACAAAATGAGTTCCGACACCGAAATCCTGAGAAAACAAGGTTTTTTTTATGAGTCCATAATCTGCACAAAATATGGCATTGATTACAGAAGTACCGAAATAACTTTCGCCGTTGACGGCATTCACTACCCAACAAACAAACAGTGAGTTTGATTTCTGGCTATTACCAGCCACACATCAAGAAGACAAAATACAGCATTTGGATCTTCTGCAAAATGGGTAGGAAGAACTTGTCGAGATTTTTAATCATTGAAAACCACAGCTTCCGACACGAGCATCCTGTTTGTTTTTTTTTTGTTTTTTTTTTACATAACAAACCTCGCGATGGGGTTTGAATGTGCTGCTGCTTATTTTGCTGCTACTCTTGTGAAGCTGTTTTGCATGAGATTATTTGTGTTGATCTTTGCTGTTCTTGCTTTCTGCTGAAGTGAAAATAATAGCGCGCCCATTTGGATTTTTTTTAACAAAACCCTCCCAACAGGGAACAAAAACAAAAGAAGAAAAAAATAGCAGCAGACTGATCACACTCCTCACATCAGCTGCAAAATCACCTTTCTTCTTCCCCCCTTTTTTATATATATATCACAATGGCACACTGTATACAAAGACAGGAAATTAATCTCGATAATCTCCTACCGAAATGAGATATTGGCTGCAGATGATTGAGGCATCCTTTGCATCGTGTTGTAGAACGTAAACCGCTTTCCATGTCTTGCCTGCACACGATTGCAACAGCCAACATCTGAAGCACTCCATTTGCTGTAAGCAGGAAAATACCAACACAAGGAAGGTCAGTTTTGCCCTATCCCTAACCCTAAAAAACTAACAAACCCTAAAGGTAACCCCCCCATCCACAGCCCCATAATTAGCCCAATTGTGAGCGACATGATATCGACCAAGGCGCGACTTCAAGCAAAACCAGGAATATTCTTAAGATCTTACTTAAGCTTACCTAGTGTTAAAAAAAAAATGGCACAAACATGTCAATGTTTACTGTCTGCGCTGTCCAGCTTGTTACTGCTACCAATCGTCGTTGAGGTTGTGTCGGTAGATTTATCAGGAGCTTCAGCCGAGGTCTGGGGCCTCGTCCACACTTTTACCAGTCCATCATGGCAAACTGTGAGGAGAGCATTCTTGGTGAAGATGACTCCAGACAGCGGCTCGGCATGGACACGATGAGATACAATGGGTGCGAGCTTAGGAACCTCTCTTCTTACAGGTGAGGGTAACAAATTCCCACTACCCGCAGGTTGCCCAGTCCTTCCAGTACTGAATGTCGGAGAACCTCCCAATGAGGCCAATCTCCGACGCGGCATAACCACTTCCTCCATGGAGAGATCCCAAAGTAGTAGTTGCGTATCCTGCATAGCGAGAAGATTGTGTTAGAATTCCATCTATACTATCATGGCTCTTAGACACAACCTGGAACTTTATAAAATAATTATGTTTCAAAATTTGAAACCCAGGCTTCATGTCATTATCTTTGGGTCTCGCGTATGTAATCATATTTACCATTTATTTAGAGATTTTACAATCTTCACATCTCATCAGATCACAATTTTGGTCACCTTTATAACATGTGCTGCTTTGTGTAAGCCCAAAATGTATTTGGAGTCTAAGCATGTCATCAGATCTTGTCTAAAAAGGTAAACACAATCAAGATTTTGAAGCACTTGGGACGAATCCTTTGTGCAAATCATCGATGGAAAAATGTTTTGGTAAAAAGGTTCCTGGCTCCGAAATTTGAGTTTGCTAGAGGCAAATATTTAATAAATGGAGCGAAAATGAGGACCTAAATGTATTTTCCACGAAGTTCTTAAAAATTCATCATCAATGTGCACTACTGCGATTCATATTTGGTACCACAAACCGATTATTTTATTTCTTTAAAAGAAAACAATTAAAAAACCAATAAGCATATGCAGAATAACCTGTCCAACAGAACCAAACCGATATGTTATGGCATCTGCAGTATTATCTGAAGCTGGAGGTGTCCAAAAGGGATCAAATGCAACCGCACTAACCTGGCAAGCAACAAAGAATCAGAGTCATCGATATGCTGTTCAATCAGAATCTATGTGGTAGAAAAGAGTAATCAAATAGGATACTAGTTATGTACTTATCATGCTGATCCACATTTGAATATAAAATTCTGCATATACATGCAATTGAATCTAATGGAACATAAAGAAATTGGTGGTATTTTCCAAGCATTTTCTTGTTCATTCTTTTCACTGTGAACTGCCATCACAGCAGTCCCCTGCAGTGATGCCTCTCTCTCTCTGTGCCCACCTTGTCATCTGACCTTTTTGTTAAGATTATAAACTAATATTTCCCTTCAATGATATTTTCAGGTGAATCAACATCCCAGAAGTCCAAACAAAGCCTGCACTTTTAGAAAATGTTACTTGCTGCAGAGAACATTTTTCAACCTACCACTCAGCTTAGCTCATAGCTACCCAAACAAAGATTTCATAACACTTCCCTTATAGGAAAACTGCAATTCTCTTCCTGCCATTTCCTTTAATTATTCATACTGGTTCATTTTCTCCCCTGCATATTATATTTGATGTCATGATGTGTTCACCCTTGTGGCCTCATGCTGTATCACACACAGTAGATTTCAACATATGGAAGCCGTAAACTTAGGAGCAAATGGTCTGTACACAATAGGGAAAATTAATGTCAATTTAGTTTTTATTTATTACATTTTCTGCATGTTCAAGGTGAAGTTCAGTGTGATCAAAGAAAGATTTCAAGAAGTGCATATTATCAGGAAGTAGCGATTACCCAAGAGTTATGACCTTCTGCCCAGGCAACAACAGCATGATCCTCCATACTCCAAACCTGGACGAGGTCATCTTCACCTCCTGTCAAGATATATTTGCTATCCATGCTGATTTTGAACAAAATACGATACAGGTGATGAGACACTGTCTGTGGGAACGGAAATTAATTTTTTTAGACAGCATATAAAGTGCCTAGAAACTCTGCAATCTGTTTTCTAAAAGTATTTAAACTCCTAATAAATTCAACATGTTCAAGCCCTACACAAATTTAGTTACGTTGGAATTGTTTGCAACCAGAAGCTGACAACAGATTACACTCCCAGGGAGAAGAATAATTCCAGGAAGCAGTTCAAGTAACTGGCAGATTCAATTGTTTCCTAAAGAGTATCTAAACTCAATATGTTCAAACCCTACACATATTTAGGTACGTTGGACTTGTTTGCAACCAAGGCTGATACTCCCAGGAGAAGATTAATTCGAGGAAGCGGTTCAAGTAACTGGCAGATTCAACATGTTCAACCCCTACACATATTTAGTTACATTGGACTTGTTTGCAACCAGAAGCTAACAACAGATTATACTCCCAGGAGAAGATTAATTCCAGGAAACGCTACAGATTAGAAATATCGATTCAAGACAACTGTATGCAGTTTCCACTCACACAGAAATAGACGCCCAATCAATAAGAAAGTGTAAAGGGCTTCATTTTACCTCCATGAACAGCATAAAAGAGCACCGAAATAGCTTTTCCCACCTGATATATGTTGCTCCATCTTGAAATCAAAGATTCTAAGGTATCCTATCAAAAGTACTGCATTAAGAGTCCCCACAAAGAAGATAGAGATGAAATTTCAACCCACAAGCTAATTATGTAGCATTTTATACCATCTCTTCCAACAGTGGCCAAGTAAGCTCCATCAGCAGAAAATGCAATGCCATTAATCGAACCTTGGCAGATATGCCAACGAGCCGATGGATTACTCTATATCAAAACATCCACAAGAAATCAAATAATTGCACGTTATTGCAAAAGTTTGGATCTTGTAATTTTTATGTCCATCTGGAACGATAAAGCCAACAATATGGTTATGAATTTTTTAGCGGGTAAATTTTTATATCTAGTAAGTCTGTATCATCTGGGTATCTTAACAAATAGGTCTACGCCTTGGGGCAAACACAAAAAAGTTCTATCACAAACTAATACATGTTCAGCTCACACTACATAATCCGTGACAGAAGTCTATACCCAGTGAAACGCTTACTTTTGTTCATGGGGAATTTTACTACCTGTGAAACGTAGCATTCTAGTACATTGTTGCAGAAAAAAACACTCAAAATGCTGTACTGTTTCTAGACCATGGAAATGAATCTATGTGAAAATTATTACATAGATAGGAGTTTATAATCATCAATCTGATTACATGTTCATATCTTTTATTGTAGCATGTACCTTCACATGTTCAATGACCATCATCATTCTTTGAATACTACACATAGCTCTTTGATGTGGCATGGTTTGGATTTGGTTCATTTCGGAGTAATACTTCTATCATCATGGGGACTTACAATTCAGCACAAATGACTTTTGTGTAAAATGGAAGCCTGAAGACGCACCATCCTTGAAAACATCATGGATTTGGTTCATTTCGGAGTAATACTTCTATCATCATGGGGACTTCCAATTCAGCACAAATGACTTTTGTGTAAAATGGAAGCCTGAAGACGCACCATCCTTGAAAACATCATGACAAGTGGCCTGGATCACAAATAGTCATCCTGTCCACAGGAGCAGGGATGCTCATGACACCATAAATTGTTATCAAGCTCTTAAATGGTGCTCGGTGTCACTGTCATTCTAGCATGATCACAACTGCACAAACTTGATTGAGTCTGTACTCAGGAGCTTGCATCATAGATAGAAATCCACTAATGCAACTTGATTTCCAATTCATCATCAATGTGTTGAAAGTCGACATCTTAGTCTGTTAGGTTTATCATGTCTTTCCCATTGGGAGCATTGATATAATGTTGTACAACTGCATGAGGGCTAGATTGACATGTAGAATTGCATGCAATGTGAAGACCGAGTTTATACCATTGACATAAGGAGAAGGTGGACAGGTTGCCTAACATTGATTCCTTCATCCCTAAACAATTCATCAATGTAAAGTGGAAGCTGCGTAGGGAAGTGTGCTGCTTGAGTTGACCTTTTCAAACAAATGAAAATATAACCAAAATTTTAGTCGGTGATGAGGACCACCTTGGGAACCAAATACATCTCACCACTGCTCATATAGAGTATATTCACCCACATCTTGTTAGGTGGAATTTTGAGTGCAGAGAAACTTTCCAGGAGATGTTCCATTTGCAGAGCCTTAACAGAATCTGCACAATTGTGTCGTTTGTGCTCTTGCTCAGTCCAGCAACCAACATAATGCAAAGATGTGGCTTTTTATGGTATGCACCTTCAATCTTAGTAAATGTTTTAAGTTCCACTTCAAGCACTCGCAAGTGTACGCAATCATGAAAATCTAATAACTGTTTGATTGCAGGTACCTCTCGATTAAAGTATAGGAACATTCTCTTTTCTGTGTTGGAAAAGCCCACTACAAGGGACCTATTAAACATGCAGAAGTAGAGAGGCAAGTATTCTTACAGCAAATATGAGGCAGTTTAAGTTAAAGTTGTTAGATGGACTATTCAACCAAGTATGACATAAAGAAGGTGACCTAAAAGGGGAAAACTCATGATTGTGCAAATCAAGGTTGATGCAACATGTCACACAAACTTTTGCATAAGAGTGCCATAGTTGTGGATCCTCAATTGGGGCCAAAAACCAAGGGTCTCAGATACGTCACCATGCAATACCCACTGAAGAGGTGCATAAATACCAACATCGTGATTCATCAGAAGTGTCATGCAATTTTTACAAAGTTTCATGATGCATTCTTGTGGTTTGTCGATATGCATATTCCCAAACGAAAGCTCAACTTGACTTCGAACTTTCTTTGGGCTCTGGTGCGTCTCTACAACAAGAAGGTCATTCCGTCATAACCTCTTCCATTCTTTGCATCATGATTGACACAACAATCAGGCCTAGCAACCTTTTGCATACTTTGTGTGCTTGTACGAATCTGTAACATACAATGTTTTCTGTAATCAATTTGCATCGTCGTAATGCCATTATCAATGAAGACAGCAGAGCCACGGCAGCCCACATAGAATGATTGCTTCACTCAGAAACATACACTTGAGTGGCCAAGCTTAGGTTGTGTTTTTTCCAAATCTCCAAGATTTAGTGAATGGTTTTATTTCTTCATTGTTATGGCCCAAAATGTTCATCCTTGCTTGGGATTGCATCAGGATGCCTATGATTCACCATCTCCTATGCCTCACCTTCTGATCTCCATGTATGGTTACTTGTTGTTGGATTTGTAGTTGCTTCTGTTACTTGCATCCACATTCCATAATCTTTTGCATTGATTTCCATTTTTACATATTCTCTGACTACTTCAGGCCAGCCTTTTTCTGGTTTAACCCTGCTGCCTTTGGCTAAGGTGACAGCTAGTTTATGGACGACTTCAAATTGACATTGAATCGACCCAACATCAAACTGGTCAAATGGAGGACAACGAGGAATGAGCTTGAATTGGCAGCTCGTGATTTCGGATGAGTTTAATCCGTTGGTTTAGTAAGCAAGACGATTTCACATTTTTTCACAAATGGAAAGTTTTGCCTTTGTGGCTCCACATTACACACAAATGTATTTCTTCTCTAGATCCTCCATTCCAAACCATTATTGTTGAATTTGAATTCCTTATGATCTTGTTAAATCACGAAGCTTTTTCTCTAGGCTTCTTAAAGAAGCGTTCTATCCCAACACCAAATTGTGTACAGTGTTTTTTAGGTGTCCTCATGTCTAAGACAAACCCTTTCAGCCTCTATTATGATCGTTCAGGTAAACCTGACTCAAGTGGGCAGAATAATGATTATCTTTACTCTAATTCATGAAATTCATTATCTTAACATCTCATATTATTGAAATAACTAAATCACCCTTTTAGAGCAACTATGGCAACTTTACAATATTACAGGAAAAACAGGAGAAAAACATAACACATACACACATTAGTGGTAACAGAGCCTCCGACTGAAATATATATATATGGATCATCCATAAAAGGAATGAATACCTTGCTGGATTTCGCATGCACTACAAGGAACTGTGTGAGTTCTTTGACAGGGGCAAAAGCTGAATCTCCATTTCCTTCCTTACTCTAACACAGTATCAACAAAATCATTAAAACGGGGTAATGGAAGGGATTGGTAAAATGCCTAAATCAAAATGTAAAAGAAGAATTACTTTATCATAAACATAAATGTTTCCATCTGCATGAGCAACAACAAAAGTACCATCAGTCTGAGGAGCCCATGCTACTGCAGTGCACCGGCTGCATCAAAAAAATAAAGAAAAATGGATTTCTTAACATCCTCTAAGAAGACAAACTTAAGAATATGTTTATCACATGAAATAGCACAATGATACGATCTCATCAATACCCATGTTTTGCCTGAGAAAGAAAGAAGGAAAGATATGTTAACATCTTCTTAGCCCAACATGGCCCATGAGACAAAACGTAGAATTGTGTGTTTGGGCGTTGCTAATCTACTATAATGAGATTATAATGAGTGATGCAAATACAATGCTAAAATCACCAAATTAATATGAAAAAAATGAAAAGGTGATCCTATATGGTGTATAGATAGTAAAGAATGAGGGGAATCATGATATGCAAAAGGTTCTATCTCCATCCAAGTCTCTCAAAGAGAAGGGGGAAAACAAATGACAGAAAATTGTGAATGCCCACATTAATTGAAAAAATTATAATGCCCAACTATATTCGAACATAATGTAACTGACATAGAAAATAATGTCATAACCATCACAGGAAATATGCTTCAAAGTGATGATATCCTCCAATACAACTGAAAAGGTTTTACCTTGTATATATAAAATAAATGTCGCGTGCCTGCTATTTGCAGTTATATCTGTTGCATGTTCTACAATTCTCCATATTTTGACCTTAATAAATATATGGTATGATTGGTAAATAATTACGTCACATAAGCTAATTACCAATCTCAATTTATGGAGTTCACAACAAAATTCTTGAATAGGATATCAGTTGCAAACTTCAATTTTCTACCAAGCAGCCACTTGTTGCTACAAACATCATGCTGGTGCCCAAGAACTAATCACTTGAACTCCAAACACAAACTAACCAGATGGACGTTATTTAGATCTCATAAGTAAAAAAGCTGCACTCAGATCTCACAATTTCTAAAGGATGACTCTGCATGTCATCCCAACATAGTGTTTAGCACATTATTGCATTTAACTTGAACTAAGAGACAAATCATCTGAATATCGTCAAAGAAATTTCATCTTGAGAACAAAGCTACCCAAATTGCCATGTGAAGATCAGCTGTATAAAAAAGACATCATACGAGAAATATTCAAATAGGCCATTTCGCCTATGAAGCTGCTAGTGCACATCTCACACATTAGGATTTATGTTTTTGTATCTTTTATTAATTTCTCCAAAAGACTTCCCATCTACACTTTCTCCTCTGGTAACATCAATTTCATTTGTTTCAATTTTCTGTAATATTCTTATTCTATTTATTTTCTCTTCTAGAATTACCTATTATTTATTGACCCATCTTTGTTGTAATGTGTTGGCCCAATAAGCTTCTTCCCAGGATCTTGCAGCTGCTGCCTTAGTGATACAGAATATACTGGAGAGAAATGAGCATTTATATCTTATTGTCAATTTGACCCATAACGACATCAGTATTAATACTTTTAATTTATGTCCAGGATAATTGTACACACCATCTCCAGTGTTCATCCCAATTAGCAAGTCATGTCCATCTTTGGCATCAGGATCAAATGCATGGCACACTGGAATACCACCACTGAAAAGGATAACTTTAATTGGATCCTGAAAGATTGAACTGAGCATCAAAAACAGAACAGTACAGATTTCCACCAAAGTGAATTCAGCAACCAAGAATGATACATTAGCAACAGACAAACATGTGAGTACTTACTTTCTCACATGAATTGTGTTGACTAACACAAATGGTATCAGCGACATTAAATATTATATATGCACCCTCTCCATCATAGTTTGCTGCAACTAGGCCATTACTGGACCCTGATCCAATGTTAGATGTTGCTGTAGACTTTGTAGCTCCTCCAGTCACTTTGCTGGTACCATTGCCTCCACCAAAACCTAACGCCCTAGGTGCATTTACAGCGTTCAGAAAGAATCTAGGCGTCACCGTCTTCACACTATTGCTAACAACAGAGCTACTGCTTGCCGAGGATGTCACAACAGGCTTTCCTTTTAGGTAAGCGATGGTGGCCTGCCCAAGGAAAAAATAAACAGTACTGAATCACACCTGACTTGATATTCGCACACCAACTCCATCCCACTTCACCAATAAGTTATGAGACCTTCCATGATGACCCAATGTAGGATTGGGCTCTCCAGATCACTCAATGAGACAATCAATTGATGCACTGAAAAAACATGATTAATTATTATGAATTCGAGTAGAAGGGTAGTATTCGACTGACAACTCAACATTTTATTCTCACAAGCTCAGGCCTTTCAACTGGCTAGAGGAATCAATGGATCCCATGAAATTGTACTACATCCAGAAGCACCTATCAGTAGACTGGATCCTGGGGTTTACAGGGACGAAAACTAATTTGAGCATGGAAGAAATTTCATTAGCTGAGATTGATAATCAAAGAGTTGTATACAAGTGGAGCTACTAGCTGGTCTTTGACACTTGCAGAGTGCAAACACAAAGGTTTATCTACAGTAAAAAGGGCAGCCCAGTTAACTTGTCAATGATCACCTTTAGCACTAAGCAGCATACTAGAAAATAAATTCAAAAACTACATAGCATCTTAAGGGATCAGTTGACTTCCAAGTAAAGGCTCCAATACCCCAATTGATTAATTGATCATTCATCCTGTCCTTATGCTATTACTATTTGAAACAAAAAACGCATACCATGAATTGGACCTTGTATTACACAGCACATATTATCAAAAGTAGAGGGAGTTAATCAAGTGTGGTAAGCCTTTCTAGTAATACACAAATCTGGCCCAACCCGAGCGAGCCAAGGATAAGCATATATGACTACTAGTTGATATCCTCCAAAGAATTCATATCTTACCGTTGCTCTCAGCATATAGAAAGAGAAAAGGCTCAGAATGTTTGGTTTCATACTGATGTTTGAGAAAGACGTGCATTATCATGTCTGCATTTTTCTTAGTCATACCATATAAAAAAGTATCCATTAGAAGCAATCAATGTGTGGCTACAAGCTGATATTCTTCAGTGGTTTGGTCCATTTCATGAAGATCATACAATCAGAGATCAATCTTTAACCTCTTCACATGCCAACAATTTTATACATATGAATATGGATAGATGTAATTTCAAGAATTGACAATTCAACATTTTGTTTAACCATAAACCAGGCAAAACTATCTTTTTATCGTGTGATAGATACACTGTCTTATGGGTCAACAAGATGATAAGCCCATTTCTTTTTACTATTTATGAGATTAATGAAAGGATTGACTCTCTGGCTAAATCTCTCTTTGGGCTTTTACACCTTTCTTATATTTTTAGATAGATTAGATTTCCTACTGCTGCTTTATGTAACTAGTTTGAAGCTGAAACACATGCTGACTCCAAGAAAAACTGGATCCAAAGAAAAATTCCTTATGAACGGCAAAACCGAGGTGAATCCCATAAAAAAGAACAGAAATGAAACGGATCTATATAGAAATCCCTTATGATGATAGATAAGGAAACAAATAATACTTCCTTTAATTCTTTGTTTTTCCATGACCTGAAAGGAAGGGAATAATGCCGATCAAAGCTCTTAGCAATGCAACAGGAAGGTTCCATATTGCAGCCCTTCGTTTTGAGGGGCTGGTAGAAAAAAAAAGGTATGAAAAGCAAATACCTTTGCCCTAGATGTGCTTTAGGTGTGAGCGAGATCAAAGAGCAAACAGAATGAGGTAAATGAGGCTAACCTGACTGACCGACTTGGCGATTCCATAGTGAAGACCAGGGGAATGGCTCTTCTCATGCGAGAGGGTGTATCGGCCTTCGGAGGTCTTGAAAGTCGGCTTCACGACTGGCGGCGGCGGCGGCGATGGCTGTTGCTGATTCTGATTCTGATTCTGATTCTGATTCTGATTGTTCTGTGAAGAGGCCATGGCTATGGATTAGCGGTCAAAGGGGCGGAGGCGGCATTTCACATGGGAACAACCCTGGATGATCTGGTCCCCACCATGGGCAGCTCTAGGTCAAAAGAGAGGGCAGCGTGAGTAAATCGAGGAAGAAGACCTCCCTCGCTGCTCCTTTCCCTGCGGGTTCTTCGTGATTGCGGGCTATGGCGATCTTCAGTGGAGTATCTGTGGGTGTTTCTGGGTAGTGGGCGATTTGATCGGATATACTGCAGAAAAGGAGAGAAAGCTATGGCGTCTTTCTTCTTCTTTCTTCTCCTCTTCTTCTTCTTCTTCTTCTTCTTCTTCGATCTTCTCTTTGATCTGAGAAAGAAGAGACTCTGAGATCTTCCCAGATTTCTTCTTTGATCTGAGAAAGAAGAGACTTTGAGATCTTCCCAGATTTCTCCAACATGAAGAGAGACTTTTGAGTTCTTCCCAGATGTCTCCAACGTGACGCGAAACTGGAGTACAAAGTAGACCCACACATTGACATAGAGAAAAGATCAACTATGACGGGGGGGCATAGGAGCAGCAGCTGCAAGAATTGTGCTGCGATTTTAGCAACAATCTGCTGCAATTGGGCAACATCAATCTGCTGCAATTGGGCAGCTACAGTGGCCTCAAATTGCTTGTAATCGAATCAATTGTAACCATGTAGAGTAGCACTGACAACAATGGAGGGAGGGGGGGTAATGTTAGGAATGGCAAGCGACATCGGAATGGCAATGGCAATAGAGGAAAGCAACTGCGAGGATGGTAACAACGGAGTATTAAAGCCACCGGGATGGTGCCAGTGTTATGGATCTACTAATGATGAGCAATATTAGAGAAGATTAGAGATAATTGAATGTTAGGAATTTGCTGCAATTGGGCAGCAGCAATGGCCTCAAATTGCTCGTGATCGAATCAATTGTAACCATGCAGAGTAGCACTGGCAACAATGGAGGGAGGGGTAGTGTTAGGAATGGCAAGCGACATCGGAGGTGAGCGACGTCGATAATGGCAATGGCAATAGAGGGAAGCAACGGCGAGGGTGTTAACAATGGAGTATTAAAGCCATCGGGATGGTGCCAGTGTTATGGATCTACTAATGATGAGCAATATTAGAGAAGATTAGAGAGAATTGAATGGATTAAGGGTGATTAACCACACCAACCCACCCCTTATAGTAGAGGAGAGCAATGTTGACAACGGTAGTGGCAATAAAGGAGTGCGGAATCAAGGACGACAGTGGCGGCGTACTAGAACCGCCAAGTTGGTGCCACTATTATTGATCTACTATTCATGAGCGATATTAGAGAGAATAAAATGGAGTAAGGGTGATTAACCACACTAAGCACCCTCGAGCAAAGGATTGAAAATGATTCCAAAATACCATTTGTCTCCCATACCATGAATTATACCTTAGAAATTGACAGGTACGGATCCGATAATAGACACTAAGAAAGTCTTCACATCATCTCAAGATGTCGTAATGAAAGGAGATAACTAGTCCCCTTTATGTAAGAGATCACACCTTTCAAGTGACCATATAGGTTTGTCCTAGTCTTAGGGTAATTGGTTTCGACTAAGGTGGCGAATGCCGGATCAAGCCATGGAACCATCGAGAAACCACAATATCGGTGTCCTGATGTTTTAGGCACATGATGTGAAATACATAGAGAGAAGGAACTTTGAAGAAGAATAAGAAGAATGCAAGAAATAAACAAAAAAATAAAACTTGTATGGATAGTGGATAAAGTAATTGTGTTTAAAAGCATATGTCACAAGGTTGCCTTCCATGTTACAAATTTCTACTTTTTCTTAATTTCTTTTTCCTTCTATGTTTTTTTTCTTCTTGTAGTAACCCACTCCATAACCTATATAAGGAGTGGCATGCATAGAAAGGGGGAGAGGGGGGAAGAGCATACGCTCAGAAGAAAAATCTTAATCTTATATATTTAAACCCTAATGTCTATTTCCAAACCACTAATATCTTATTTCTAAACCCTAATACCTACTTCCAAAACCCTAACACCTAATTGCAAAACCCTAACACTTCAACCTTGATTTCTTCTAATCTCTCTACTAAACCCTAATCTCTTTTAATATCTCTTCTAAACCCTAATCTATCTTTCACTTAAACCCTAAAATGTCTTAGAATCTAATTATAATTCCTCTTATCTCTTGATTATCTCTAATCTAAACCTAATCTCCAATATCTCTGATTCAAACCTAAGCTTTTTA
Organism: Azolla pinnata; assembly: GCA_037176905.1. Classification (NCBI taxonomy): domain Eukaryota; kingdom Viridiplantae; phylum Streptophyta; class Polypodiopsida; order Salviniales; family Salviniaceae; genus Azolla; species Azolla pinnata. Next base: position 37,014 of record JBBBWG010033230.1, read on the forward strand.
ATCTCTCTAATATCTCTTATCCAAACCTAAATTTTCTAATCTCTCTTATATCTCTTTTTCTAAACGTTGATCTCTCTAATATTAGTAATCCTTCTCCCTCTTATTTCTCTATATTTTGCTAGTATATTCTCCTAATTTGGGGACACAATTGTAACAATTCTCTTTAATTACAGTTATATTTCTCTTAATCTCTAGCAAATATCAATCTCCCAGTTTAGAAGCTCGGTGGTTCCACCTTGACACACATGTCTGGAGTTGTACAACCTAGAATCCTACATTGGTGTGCTTGACAAAAAGAAAGAGTCTCATTGGTCGCGCTAAGCAATTCAAGATTTTCATGCAAATTGTGTTGCTATGAGGGTGTCTTGAGGCAGGAATCCTAAACGGTTAAAAGTCACCGGGAGGGTTGAGGATGCACCACATTGGACATGGGCAAGGTTAAAGACATTAGAACCTAGAAAAAGGTGGGGTTATACCGTGATTTCATATGGTTCCGACATGCAAGCCATGGTATTACAGGCATGCCAACCATTATTCGTAGATATACATTATGTCCCGATGTGTATATACCTGCTTGGGCGTGTAAGTGCAGACTCAGAATAAGATTAGCCTTGTGTGTGTATGATTTGGAGAAATCATGAACCCTTGTAACTATAAAAACTCCTTTTGGGGCATGAATGAACTCTCGAACTCCTTTTCATCTGCAAGAAAGGAGATGAAGGATTTAATTCTTAACATGCCCTTATTACACATATGACATGTTTATGAAAATTTGATTTCCAATTGTATAAAGTTAACTTGGTGAGAAGAAGTGAAGGTTAGCAATGCGTAGCCATAGAAACACAACCTTGAAAGCTCTCCTTCTTTCGCTAGTTTAGGGTTTGTTGCTCACTCTTTCTGTTCTCTTCCTCCCATCCTTGGACTCTTACAAGGAAGGAAGCTATGCTTGGAAAAGATACTTGAGAATTGTTGTTGCTTCCAGAGGGGAGCATTGTTGCTACTATTGAAAGAGCAGAGCACTTACGGATACGTAGGTGCAGAGAACAGGCATGGTCTTTATGTAAGTCTATCCCTTCCTTCACTCTATGATTGTTCACAAGGATGGAGAGAAAATGTGTATAATGTTAGGCTTACTAGCTGATGTGACACCGACTCAAGAATAGACTAAGTTATAATATTTTACACAATAGAAGACTATTATAAAATATAAATACAAAGTTTAAAGGAGCAAGGGTTTAGAGCACAAAGGGTTCATAATTGATGTTGAACTAGAGTGGTTTAACAAGAATGAGTGATCTCAATTTATAACGAGGGTAAAGGATATGAAGGATCCAGATTAAATCAATCTAAAAAATGAGATTGAGAACACTATTGCATGAAGAACAGGTAATATTGCGCAAAAGAAAAAGTTTTTGGAATATTCCCTGAAATTCCGCAAGAAATCTACAGGTTTTGGGTGTTTGATTAAAATACTTTGATATTGGTATCATATGAATTAAAAAAGAGGCCGAAAATCCTGCAATTTTGTTACAGCCGGAGAAATCGAAAGACATGTAAATTCATCCAAATTTTGAATGGTTTTGAAATAACTATATTTCTTTTAACTTGGAAGAATGAGAAGTGTTTATTAATTAGCTACGTTGACCCTTAATACTAAATATATAGTGACCTTGATCACTATTAAGACTTAAGGTATGGAATGTATATATGCATTGTTTTTTTCAGCGATCTATTGCAAAATATAAGAAAAATGCAATAATTACACGATTTTATATTACAAAAAAATCTAATACAATGATGTTGTACAGTTAAACCCACAAAATTGGCCAATAATATCTCAGTCTTCACTATTACAACCACTTATAGACATATTGAAGCTTTCATCCTCTTCAGAACTGTTAATTAGAGTATTGTCCTCATCTAAATGTAATCCAACATCAGCAGGATCGTGAGTTGAGGATCTCGTTTGGCGGCACCCCTTTTCTGTGCTTCTCATCTTTAACTTCTCCTTGATCATATTAATCGTTGACTTCTTTAAATGACCTGATTTTGTTAAGTAGAAGCATAAATAATAACATCGACTTCCTCAAATTGAGGGTTGTTATCCTTCAGACATTTTTTCTTTGTTCATTTAACTCATTTCCCAGATGTTATACCGATCATTTCTAAACTATATATGAGAAGTAGTGTGATACAAATGAAATTTCAAGGATAGAAGCTTATTATCACTTTCACTTCTTGATATCTTTAAAACCTTAGTTATACAAAATGGATGACCCAATTCATCATCCTCTGTAAACATTACAATTAACATGCTAACCTCTATTTCATGTAAATTTTCCCGCCACCTTGCCTTGGCCTCTTTTGACATTTTTGGTCCAACATAAATATCCCTTTAGTCAAGCCAAATTAATTTAGCAAGCTCATTCGGAAGGGTGTCAGAGAATTTTGATAAGTTTTTACTACCAAGAGTCCATGAGAAAGGCATAGATATTGGTCAAGAACCATGCAAGCAATAATCAATGATTTTTTGTTAATCAAGAAAGAAAATATCCCACAATGATACATCTTGATTCCCAACATACTTTTTTGCATGTTCTATATGTTTCCTTTTCACCTCTAGAGATTGTATCAAAAAATGTTGTTTCTTTGAAAAATATGAATTCATGGTTAATAGCTTTCGGTCCTCATATGACATCTGCTTAGCACCATATATTACTAAAGAAGTTTGCAATTGCAATAGAAAACGATAACCGCATTGTGGTTCCCATTGGGTTGATGACGAATATTGTTTTGCATATAACAATGTTATATTATTTGCTTCATCACGTTTTATCAAAAATACATGATTGAAACTGATGTTATGCAATGGAGCAAAAAATTCAAATATTTTCATCATCTCTACCCTGTGCATATCTTTTAAAATCATATACCTCTGTTAGGTGTATCACTTCTGGTTTAGGTGTATAAGATTCACATATCAAACTACTTAAAGCTGGTAATGTAAATGCATCAGAACGTGAAAGCTTCTTAGAAAATGTACTAAACATTTGATCAATGTGATCATAAGTATGACCAACCAATAAGAAGTTCACTTTCACTTTTTTAAATAAACCCCTATGCACCAACATACTCAAATATCCAA
>JBBBWG010033241.1:2349-40148 GCA_037176905.1 Azolla pinnata
CCATACATACATACACACACATACATGCATACATGCATACGCACATGACACATCAGAAAGCCACACATACACACACACATGCATACATGCAACACATGACACATCAGAAAACCATACATGACATACGAATGCACACACACACACATACATACATACACGCACATACACACATGACACATCAGAAAACCATACATGACATACGAATGCACACACACATACATACATACATACATACACGCACATACACACATGACACATCAGAAAACCATACATGACATACGAATGCACACACACATGCATACATACATACACGCACATACACACATGACACATCAGAAAACCATGCATGCATACACATGCACACACACATACTACATGCATACATACACACATACATACATACGCATAGACATGATACATCAGAAAGACATACATAGAAAAATGGTCCCCTGTTCCTCTTCTTCTTCTTCTTCTTCTTCTTCTTTCTTTCTTTCTTTTGTTTCTCTTCTTAATTGCAAACTGACCGTTTGCCCACTTCCATCTTCCTGCACACAACCTGCTCTAAAACCCTAATACTACTAAACCCTAACCAAAGCACACCGCCCATTTAGCAGATCAATCGCCCACTTCACTTTCTGTTGAGGATTTTAGGGTTTGGTGCTTAGGGATTTAGGGTCTTCTTGTGATTCTTCACACGCTTGAAGAAGCCATTCCTTCTTTTGATTTGCTTCAGATCGCTCACGGGAGCTCGTCTATATATACATTAACCAAACTGCCCAATCCCTTCCTTTATCCTGCCCCGTGAGAATGGATTGCTTGCAGATCGATTGGGCCGATGTGGCCCGGGAGGACACATTCGTCCGAGATGAGTTCTACGAGAGCATCCAAGCGCCCAAATGGATCGATTTCACCGCACCTCTGGAACCCGTGGATGATCATGAATGGTTCGGTGGCAATGCATCTGGTAAACATCTAGCCCAAGCTATTTCACTTGGAACCAGCGAAAATGACCTAAAATGAGGGACGTGTGCATCTCTCAAGACGTATGTATGCATGTATGCAAGCATGCACATTGTAGGTTTCTATGCATGCATGCAAGTGTCTCTGCAAAGCTCGTGTTTGTATGTATGTGTCTCTGCATGCAAGTGTAGAAGGCATGTGGTATCTCTCTATGCAAGTACGGAAGTATGTAGATTGTCTCTGCATGCATATATGTAAGTATGTAGGTGTCTCTGCATGCATGTATGTAATAATGTAGGTGTTTCTGCAACCCAGCATATCAAGATGTGTGTTTGTTGCTTACTTTCTTCTCTATCTGATGTAGATTGCATTCATGAAGAGAAATCATTTGATACCCCAGCTCCTGATGCTAATGTGGATGATGTGATTGAGAGCAAACCCAGGTAAATGAATGCTTACCTCTGTGTGTGTGTGTGTGTGTGTGTGTGTGTGTGTGTGTGTGTGTGTGTGTTCAATTTTCGAGTTATGTATGTGCTGCAGCTGCTTGCTGCCATAAGCCCTAAACCCTAAAACAAATCTAAGCTTGTTTTGAACTATTCTCTTTCTTTACTGTTCAAATCATGCAATGCTGTGCTTGTCTATATTTGGAGCAGTGCTACAAGGAAGACGACTGGAAGGTTATCGGTGTCAGCCTCTCTGTCTTCCCTTCCAAAGGTGAAGGGCAATGGACTTAAAAGTATGAGTCGATTGCCTCCGATTGCTGACAGCAACTGCATGGAAAAGAAGGCGATGACGACAAAAAGACCGACATCGAGACAGAATTCAGCCAGCGAGAATGTAAACCCTAACCAAGCTAGAGCCACAAAGCATTCGTCGGCCAGTTTTATGTCAAAGGCATTTTCTAGAGTATCAGATAGCAGTAAGGAATCAAGGGTATGCAAGGCACAGGTATCAGAGAGCAGTATGGAATGTAGCGTATGTAAGGCAAAGGTGTCAGAAAGTAGCAAGGAATCTAGGGCACACACCATGCGTGCGAGCAGAGATTATCATAAGCTCTTTACCAACAGAATCAGTATAAGCTCTGAGAAGGAAGCTGTGATGGGAGCTGCTTGCAGATTGATTGCGAGGAATAAAGATGGAATTCTTCAGCAAGGTAAGAAGAACCAGACTCCGACGAAGAAGCAGCAGCTAGAAGATCTTGACGGTAGTGCTCAAAATGTGAATAGATGTAAGAGAGTTGAGGAAGGACGCAAACCTTCAGTTCATCATCATCATCATCTTATGGCTTCCTTGTCTATTATGCCCGCAAATGAATTCACATTAAAATCATCACATAGTGACGGTAATGTCCATAGCAATGAGACCCAAGGAGAGGATTCATTAGGAAACATAAAGAATAAGATAGAGTCTAGCCATGCCACGGATGCGGGAATGGATGAAAATGCACAAAAGAATGGGTTTATCTCAGCATTAGAGGAGGAGGAGCAAGAATGTAGAGAGAATCTTCCTGAATATTGTCATGGAAAATCATCAAAGCATCGTTTTGTAGCTGATGATAGCATCATAAATCCGAGAACAGCAGTATTATCAATGGAATCATCATCTGTCATGCAGAATGATGATGAAGGATTGCATGAAAAAGAGGTTAAGGACAAGCCAACTACGTCTACCTATCAATATTATCAACAGACAACAATGAAGAAGGTGGATTGTGTGGAAAATGGCAGTACATTAGAGGAGTTGTTTCTGAAGAGCTTGTGCGTTGATGATGCTGATCCGATTGGGCATTGCAATAATCTGGGTGAGGAACAGAGGCCGAGGCCAAGATGCTCGAGCAGTAATGGTGATAACGATGCTCGGGAAGATGATATGGATGAAACAGAGTCAATGCAGTGTTCATCTTCCTCGCAAAGCACTGTAACTGCTCATGAGATGAAGAGTAGTAGCAACTCCGCAAGCAATCCTTGGCATTGTCTAGATAGAAACTGTGAAGTTTCTATAACAAGAACCATTTCTAGCAAAGATTTGGTCCATAGTGAGGTTCAGGACCATACAGTATCTGAAAGTGTGCGACCTGATCCTGATCGAAGGACCTCATGTGGCATCACCAAGAAGAGGTTCAAAAAATCCCTCCCTCCCTCTATCTCTCTCTCATTGATGCTAACCGTATATCCTTTTTATCTATGTGTGAAGAAATGATAGTGTTTTTATACTTATATTTATTTATGTATAAACAACAAATGTTTAGCATTAAGCCCTTTTCCATTTGTTTTCATCATCAGAAAGAGCTCAGAAATCATTCTCAAGATCAACTGCAGCTCCAAGGCACACACTCCTCTCAAGCAGGAGATCCAGAAGGTAATCTATGTATATATATACATGTAGATTACGAAAATGTACATTCACACTTTGCTTTTTGCAACTATTTAGCTGTTTTAATTTTCATTTCCCTGTTTCCTGAATTTTCTAGCGATGATTTGCTGTTTTTTAATAAAGAAAAGCACCAGAGATCATTTGGTTTCAGTCTAAATTTGATTTCAGTTGCACGGGAGTAGAGCATTTACAGGTCACTGGTCATCACTAAATCCACAATCTAGGCAAACCATGGCAGCAAGCAGTAATGGTCAAAGTAATAGTTCAACTAGCACCTTGGTTAAGCCTTTCAGGTTAAGAACAGAGGTAACTTCTGAAGACAGATGCCTATGTGTGTACATGTATGCATGTGTATGGATGCTCGTGTGTATGTTTATCCCACTGTACATATGTAGCTTATTCAAATCAATCTTTCAGTGAGTATATTTATGTATAAATAGACTGTATGTATGTGTGGAGAGTGTGTATGTTGGTATGCATGTATGCTAAGCTTGGATAGTCAATGTGTTTATTTGAACCTAAGTTTAGTTATGCAATCAATCGCATATTAGATCCTTTCCTAGCTATGGAGTATTCAAAACAATTTCCTCTCATTGAATAATGCTCGCATCCATTTAGTCTCCACACTTAATTTGGAAAATAAATACAGGAAAGAGTTAGTAGGAGGAGGAAAGGCCTTGTAAGGAGATCCAATTCAGAGGTTTGTTTTGGCTTTTGTTTTGTTATCTGTCTTTACTAAAGGACAGACAGGGTTCACTTGTTCCAAAATAACTGTTTCTTAAGTAATGGTTTTTGGTACCTGTAGGAACTAATTGAGAAGGCATTGCGCATTCGAACATCAGCGCATCAACCCTTCCGGCCACAAAGGTGAGGAAGAAATGCATGATTGTGCAGACATACATGCATTTGTTGTGACGTTTGATCTATCATTCAATGAATATGTTTCCAATTTTCAGGTCTACAAAAAAGCTCACCGTTCCAAAGGAACCTAAATTCCATCAGTCTGCTAGGTCTAAAAGAGCAAGTGCCATTACCCCTCTCACAGAGCAGTTTGGAAGTGGGCGAAACTAGAGCTCAATATGTGGATCTTACCCCAGCACTCCAACAAATACATGCATCAGAATGCACCTGCCAATTCGGATTTCTCACTGGGAAGAAAACTTGACAATCAAATAACAAAATACGATTTCAGTCTACGAAGAATAGAGTCTGACTTCTTCATTACTTCTTCCCCTACATTTGTGCCCCTTTTTATTTCATTGATTCGATTTATTTCAACCATAATGGGATTGGCTATTCGCATTTGTACACTTGATTTTGTTTGTCTAGGCTTAATAATGAGATTCAGTACACCCCCATGGGTATTAATTTACTATTCAGAGATGGTCGATTGGCAACTAAGCTCATTGATAAAATGTGATACTTATGCTTTAGTGCTATTGCTTGCAACTGTATCAACTTCTAATCGGAAGAGCTCATTCTCACCAAATGTAGAAGAATATTGATGTATCATATCTTACCTACATGTCAACTCAATTTTCTGAAACTGTTTCAGATTCTGGTCACACTGTTCAAGAAGACTGCAAATATCTCTGTTATGTTTTTGTTACAGACAAATAGCTCATATTTTCAATTTAGTTTTGCTCGACAAACATGTCCCACTTATCTTTTGCCCTTCACCCATCCGTCTGTCTGTAGTTAAAAACATTTGTCTCTACAGTCAAGAGAAGGAGAATTTTTTAGTAAACTAAGTAACCCGTAAAAAAAACCTATCGCTAATCTTCTCATATTCCAGTTTATCTCTATGAACAAAAGCCTGCACAATCTTCTTGGAAGCCTACACAATCTTCTCGATCAACTCAACATAGCATTAAATATGAGAATTCCTACATACTTTCCTATTGGGCTTTTTAACCACAGAACAAAGTGAAAAATCTGGAGACCATTCCCTAAACAATAAATGAAGGTTGACATTGCTTCAAGAATAGAACCGAATGAGGACATAGATAGATATGAAATATACATTTTATTGGATTCTTGTAGTTTAGTAAACTGTTTGTAGCCTGCATATTCCATTAGACCAGTTTTTATTTACAACATATATATATATATAATACAAACATGTTTTTTTATCTCCGCTGCACCGTAAGTAAGCATTAGCTAGCATCAACCACCAGATCGAAGATGTTCAGAAAGGAGCTTGGTGGTTGAGCACCAGAGAGTTGCCGCTTGCCATTGATCTTTAAAACAATGTCATAACCCCCAATTACTTAGTTAGGTATCTAATCAATACAGGTGACAAAGAAAATCATGTCTTGTTAAAACGAACAGAACATACCAGAAAATTCGGAACACCTGACACACCTCGTGCATACTTGTCGAGATCATGTTCGACCTATCACCAAAAGTAAACGTATTCAAAAATGAGTGGATGGGATAGGTACTATGAGATTCCAAATATGACTTACACAATGTGAGCTTATGAACAGGATCAAAATTGGGTCTCAATTTCATGCCATTGATGGTATGATAAAGAAACATAGGAGGGGCTGAGATGCCTATGCTGACATTTTTAAACCGCTATTTTTTTCCCAAGACTTGTGCTAATAGCCTAAGAAACTTCTTACCACAGAGTAAGTTGATTAAGGGTACAGCAAAGATAGATACATAGATTTTATCCAATATGACCTAAGAGACCAAATATAAACATTTGCAGGAGTTACTCGAGGAAGTGAGTAGTGACTCTCAATATTCAATAACTTCACTAATGAATGTCACAATTGCGAGTGCATGGTTTGATTGTGAGAAGACTCCGAGCATAATTGGACATGATTGAAAGTGAAGCATTGCATCAAGGTGATACTCAAGCTCCTGAGTTTGTTTTGTGGCAGGTCATGCATAAACGAGTAGCTTCATTACATGTGCCCTACACACACACACACACACACACACACACACTGAGTTCTATCCACTCAATCATATAAGGTTGTTTTTTATTATCTTCGGTAATGGGATATGTGCTGTAATTAGAGCCTGAGAAGTGGGGAGTTGTTTGATGCATAAATACATAAGCTAAAAGTAAAGTTGATTTGGCAGTTTTCACAACTATGTTGGGCATGTAGGCTCCTTGTCCATAAAAATTTAGATTTATACCATTCAATATTATAACACATTAGGAAGGAAGGCGGTAGGGAGAGAGCGATTGATAGAGAGAGAGAGAGAGAGAGAGTAATTAGATGGCATACTTCTTTCACACCAGCCTTAGGATCGTTCAGCCACTCTTCAGCACCTGCAATTCCAACCTTTGATGCCGCCTCCAAGAGAATTTTCCTGTACAGAATAATGTAAACTATCATTAATAAAGCTTAGCAGAAACTTACCTTGATGCAAATATTTTTCTTACAATCACATTTTCTGTTTGTTTCTTCCCTATTGGATGATGCCATAAAAAAGACAAAAAAACAACAACAGTTGATCACGTTTGCTAGCTTATTGAGACCAGGGATGCAAAAAACAGACAAGGATTTGGAAACAAGCAAAATATCTTAGAGATATTTTATCCCCATATAAGATTATAAATGGAATGGTTGACATGAATACAGTAGAGCTATTATAGATTAGCAAACTCCAATAGGAACTTTGTAATCTGAGTTATCCAACAACAAAAATGTACAATTCATCTCATGTAGTTTTGACATCAAGACTATATCATATCAGTTGAAATTATGCAAAAACGCTTTAAATAGTATTTCTAAAACCTTTCTGGACAAACCAGGAATTGTCTCAATATAATGCTCATATAGAAGTTTGGCATTCACTCAGAATACCCATGACTGTCATTAAAGTAACTTATTATCATGATCATATCAAGAAAGCGGTTACACCAAATGGATTATTAAAGAGAACTTGAATCCACTACCTGTCACCGATATACTTTTCTTCTGTGAAGTAGTTAATGAAAAGTTCTTCCACTAATGCATTTTGTTTATCGAGACCTTGTTGACCAGCAAGTGCAATCAACCTGTGACTGTCCAACGTGGAGCCTCTGCATTTAATGAGTAACTCTTGGTTATAGACTTTTCTAAATTAACTTCTAGTAGCAAGCTGCTATTTTTCAAGGAATAGATACAACTCACGTCAATCCACCCATCTTGAATGACAATCCAAGCTCCCGGAAAACCTGTATTATGACCATGAAAGCCAAATTTCGCAACAATACACATGCACTCAAAAGGAAGTATTAATCATATAGAGAGTTAGACTTCGTTCATTCTTGGACATGAGTTCAGGACAATGTATACACTCAATATTTGTGAGTATATCGAAATACATTACAGAAGTAAATAAGAAAGATATTCCGTTCTTAATTTAATCCTCTGGGATGTCGATCATTAGAGAGATTATATCTATTGGTACATGAAATAAGAACAAAGGGCTTGCTCTTGTGCTTTGCTTGTATGTTCGTGACCGCTAGCAATGATGATGTATGGGGCTAATGCCATCAAGAAGTCCACAATTAGATCGTGTCTACTGAAACCATGGCATAGGCCTGCCTAATGAATGGCAAGACCATCATTTCCTTAGCTCGAGGAAAAAAGGAAAGGAGCTGAGTTACCTTTGTCATTCTCTCAGTCATCTCCAAAGCCCTTTGCTCGCCGAATTTCTTCTTGTAATACTCAATCTTACTCACTCCTTTGGGATCTGCATTCGGATTCAACAGGAAAGGATGCCATTTCACCTACAAATACGGTCGACCAGTATTTCAATCGGACGAATTGTTGAAGAAGCTGACGATCGACCATTATTTCAATCGGACAAATTGTTTGAAGCAGAGGAAACGCATCCAAAAATCACAGAATGGACGGGAAGTTCTAGATGCAGAACGAAAAAAGGACCTCAAACTCGAATCTGTCTTTGGCAGAGGCCATGGCCGCGTCGAGGTGGCGTTTCCCGACGAAGCACCATGGGCAGACAGTGTCGGAGACGACGTCGATACGGATGAGAGGCTTGAGCATGGTGAGGATCGATCGTTCTGTGTCTGGGAGGAGGATCTGCGAAATCGCCCAAATCGCCCAAATCGCCCAAAATCGCCCAAATCGCCCAAAATCGCCCAAATCGCCCAAAATCGCCCAAATCACCAAAATCGCCCAAATGGTTTTCTCTTATTTCCTGAAATGCCCCTCGATGCCTCCCAAAATTGCCCCTGCTCAATCAAGGGTTTAAGGTTTAGGGTTTTCTACTTTTAGGGTTTAAGGTTTAGGGTTTGGGGTTTAGGGTTTGGGGTTTAGGGTTTAAGGTTTAGGGTTTAAGGTTTAGGTTTTGGGGTTTAGGGTTTAAGGTTTAGGGTTTGGGGTTTTGGCGTTTTGGGTTTCAAGCCCCGGAAATTCAGGTGAGGAGAATCTCCTTTCTCTGTGAAATTCAGGTGAGGAGAATCTCCTCTCTCTGTGTGAAATTCAAGTGAGGAGAATCTCCCTCGACGCGTTGGATGCCTCTTGAAATTGGCCCTTTCTACTTCTAGCTTTTCTGCTGTTAGGGGGTAGGGGTAGCATTGGCCCTGCTTCGATTTGGGCCGAAATGAACCGAACTGAACCGAACCTACCAGGTTTGGCCCTGGCAGAAGCAACTCTGGGCTTAACTTCGTCTGAAGAAATCGGGTTTAGTTCGGTTTGGGAGGCTGGTAATTTAGTTTGGCTTGGTTCATGTGGCTATTGCTTTAGTTTGGTTTGATTTGGGAGGCTTACGGTCTCGTTCAATTCGTGTGTGGTTATTCGTTCAGTTCGGTTTGGTTTGGGAGGTTTACATTCTGGTTTGGTTCGGTTTTAGCTTGACATTGGTAAAATAGTTGATGTGCAATTATTGGAACCATTTTAAACCACGGTTCCGTTCTAAAGCTGTTTTTTAGAAATGTTTCAATTCGGTTTTAGAATCGAGGGGAATGGTTCCATTCCGTTCTTATTTTTACTGAACATATTCGACTCGGTTTGAAGCTTTTCAGCAACGGTTTGGTTCAACTCATCCTTTTATGGTTTTAGGTTCACCTAAGTTCGGGGTTGGTTCTAGCGCAGAAAACCCGAACTAAATCGGAACTGAATCGAGCCCATACACAGTTTGGGGCTTAGGGTTTCAAGCCCCGGAAAAAATTTAGGTCAGGAGAATCTCCTGGGAAAAAGGGGAAACGGAGGGTCTGGGATGAGAAACCCTAAACTTCCGAGGTATATAATCCAAGGTAATAATCTGTGGTATTTCGAGACAAGCCTTCGGGAATGGTCAAAGCTTACAGACACTAATGTTTCACGTATCTCCGTGCGTATATACACTGTAGGTCTTTGAGTGTGTGTATATTGTACGTATTTGGACCCTTACAAGGGACACATACGTATTCCTCGAGCCACCCTGGCATACACACACACACACATGCACACATGCATACATACATTCATCGCTGTATGTGTACAATGCAGATCTCCGTGGCATGATATATGCATATCAGACATGATCTCTCCCAATGTACCATGCATGTTGTTCCATGTGTCACACACGCACATGCATACGCATGCATGCATACGCATGCATACATTCATTCATGTCATGTATGTGTACAATGCAAATGTTCATGTTGTATGTCAGACATGATCTCTCCCAATGTGTTCCATGTCACCCACACATGCACACACCCACACATGCACACGCACATACATACATACACATACATACATACACATACATACATGCACGCACACATGCATACATACAAGATAAATACATCCATGCACACATAAATGCATGCACATACACATGCATACATACAAGATAAATACACTCATGTACACATAAATACATGCACATACACATGCATGCATACATACATAAATGCACACACACATGCATACATACATACAGAAATACATACATGCATACAGAAATACATACATGCATACAGAAATACATACATACACACCTCCATACATACATACAGAAACGCACACATACATACATACATACATCCACATGCATACATGCATGCATATTGTGTGTGCAGGTTCCCCTGCTTCCTCCTTCCTCCTCCTTCCCATGCAGTTGGCACTCTGTGCCTAAACCCTAAACCCTAAACCCTAAGCCCTAAACCCTAAACCCTCGACATTCTCTCTGCTTTCACAGCTTCACAAAGACTCACGCATCAGTCTTTCCACACAGGTGTGTATGCTGCATTTACATCCTCTGTTCTTCAATTTTGCTTCTTTGTTTTGGGGGCGCATCTGTTTGGATCTTCTCCTTCCTTGTTGTTGTTGTTGTTGTCGCTGTTTTTGTTGTTGTTGTTGTTGTTGTTGTTGCTGCTGTTGTTGTTGTTGTTGCTGTCGTTGTTGTTGTTGCTGTTGGTGTTGTTGTTGTTGTTTTGTTCTTAATATTTGTTTGTAACCCTACTCTGTTTCTCAGCAGTAGAAAAGCTGAGCCATTTCACCTATCTGCAGGGAAGAATTGCAGGAGAGCTCTATGGACCCAAATCTGTTTAAAGGAAGTGTTGAGCTATATCCACATGCAAAACTCACAGGCATCCGCTTTGGTTTGCTCTCCGCTGAACACATTGTAAGTACCTGCTTTCGCTGTCTCTGTTTCTGTCTGAGTCCTTTCTTGAGTTCGTCGATTCTATTTCACCGTAAGTGTTGTAAGATGGGAGATTCAATGCGGCATGCTTCACACGTTTCATGTCCACAAAAATTTCTGCATTTCAGAAAATGTTTCGCGCAAATCTCTTCAGAGAACTGGCTCTTTGATGGCTTAAATGCTTCTTAAATGTATATGTTTCTCATTTGGAACTAGCACACGGAACTTGTAACTGCACATCATTACATTGGATCAGTCACACAACTGATTGTAGATTGGAATGTAAACGAGAGAGGACTTTGATGTAGGGATGGGAGTGCAAAGATGTAAGTATATTTAAGGAGGGCAGTTATGTGAGCTCGAGAGACTTTATGTCATCTAAATAACTGCAAAATGAAGGTATTATGTAGGTTTTAGGTGCCTGCGTATCTTGATGTTGAACAAATTAACAGTTTGCATATATCTATACATATATATACGTTGGATGAATAATATGGGCTAAAATAAACAGAATTTTTCTTTGTTAAATCAGAAATACTCAACATTTTGCATTTGCGAATGGTGTGTAATACTGTGCAGAGTGGTGATTTGGTTTTCTTATGGTAGGATAACTTTTGACAATGCGGATTGTTTGCAGAGAAAAATATCAGTTTATGATAGGAAGGGTGAATGTCGGCTTGAAGTCAATGACAACAGACTTGGTCTGCCTAATCAAGAGTTTATGTGTGGGTCCTGTGGTGAGAGGCATCCTATGAAATGTGAAGGTACAGTTTTCTGACGCTAGTTCAATTCTATTTGAAGTCACAAATTATGCACTTAGCATCATTTTTCTATCCCAGGACATTTTGGACACATCGTGCTAAAAAATGCAGTCTATCATCCTAATTACGTGTCTCAAATTGTGAAGATCTTGAACAGATTATGTTTAAGCTGCCTTTCTGTGAAGGTTAAAACGGTGAAGTATCTAAACCTGGTAGTAGAGTGGTTCAATTTCTGTCTCGTATTTTCGGAATCTGATTCATTGGAAGAATGTGAATTTCGCAGAAAAAGTCACCAAAAGGGATGGGCATATTCAGCGTATTCATGGAAAGGGTGGATGATTCTGTCGAGTGTGAAATTGATGTGAAGCCGAAGATGAAGAAAAGTGATTCATTTTCTGTGAAAGGGAAAGGCAAAACTGTAGAATGTGCTCCTTCAACATGCTCTGCCTTAATCTGCCATCCCAAAACGGTAAACAGTAACTTTTCTTATGTTTAGCTCCTTTACACATATGTTAACGACTGGGCAATTCGGAAAAAGAATACATATCATGATGAAATCCCATAAAAATTCTATAAAACTGTTTAAGATTGTACTGTGCTTTTTTTCTGGTTACTTGACAATTCCACAAGTTTCTCTTCTTCAGGAACCAGGGGAAAGTAGTGAGATGTTGATGCTAGATGATAAGGAGTTTGTTATGAATCCTGATCGACTTGCTCTGGTTCCTCTTCCTCCGATCTCAGAATCAAATGGGATATCTCAAAATGCTAGAGGAAAACATCAAGAATCAGCTGGGAAAGTTATTATTGACTTATCGAGTGACGATGAGGATAATGCTAGACCACCCTTAAATACATCAACGCCGAGAAAAACTATGAGTGGAAATCAAAGAAAGAATGCTGTATCTGGGAGACAGAAATCATCGCAGGTAAGGATTTTGAAACGCTTGTCTTATCCATGAACATCACTGTGAAAATTGATGGGTTAACTTCTGATGTACAGACACCTGCAAATGAAACCGTTGACATAGATACTGAGAAAAGTAAATGCAAGTACTGCAAGGTAGAAACTGCATGCTTCTGCAACGAGGTTATTTTCTGTCTGGAATTTAAAGAGAAGGGTGATCAATACACTTTTTGTCGGTTTTGTTCTTTCCATTTCCCTGTAACAGCAAGGATCGTATCCAAACATATCGATAAAAGTGGAGCGTAGTGTTCATGTTGACAACCAAAGAAACAATAGTGTGGTAGAGAAAATATACCTAGAGTTTGATGAGGACGATTCTTCTGTTCGAGATTATTTGAAGAATATTGGGAAACAACCCGAGGACCTAGATACAGGAAAGGAATATTTACTACCTTCTGAGGTATATAGCTTTTTTCTTTCAATATCTGCTTGACTCCTGTATTAATTTATTCTTATAGTCAAATCGCATCATTCTTCTCATCCATGTAAGTCTGAATCATTTGATTGACATTGTTAAATTTGAATGAGATCAGTAACTTCTGAATGTGAGTATGGGCTGTATTCAATGAACTATGCTTATCTAAAGGAAGAAGGCATCATTGCAGGCTAATGACATTCGTGCTATTATATTCCTTTGAGAGGGCATCTCATCTTTTGACAACATACTTATCTTCTGTGAGTAACGTCTAAGGATATCCCTACATTTCTAGGAACTTATCGTCTTTTTCTGCTTCCCAGGTTTTAAAAATTCTCAAGAAGGTCTCTGATAAAGTTGTGTCAGGTCTGAAAATAGATAGTAAAGTTTCTCGACCAGAGGCATTAGTGCTTCAGGAAATCCTGATCCCACCGAATTGCAATCGTATTCCTGAAAAGCCTGGAGTAGCTCAATGGAAATATGGATCGGTAAGCTGTTTGCTCGTAAATATTATTCACCCATTTTTTTACCCGTATGAAGTGACGACTATTTTTCGTACAATAATATTTTGAGAACAAATATCATTTCGGTTCATTGAGATTTGACATATATGATACAGGATGAAATCACAAAGAAGTTGAGGGCAATTCTACGATTCAAACACAATCATGATCGTGAAATGGCCAGAATGATTTCCATTGAGAAAATGCAATCTCTCATTTCCCAGTATTTCCGGTTGAAAGGGGCACCCAAGGTAATTTTCCATCCTTGTAAGTTCAGTTCAGAACCTCATATTGGCCGCTGTATTTACAATCCCGATAAACACAATATCCAATATAGACTAGATACATAAATCTGTGGCCTTATTTTTGACATGGAAATACATGATGGGAGTTTATATACCATTTCAGGTAAGAGGTAATAAAGAGCCCATGCCTGAATATGTCAGTCGAGCGCAATCAAAGAAGGATATCAGAAAATCTTCTTGTTCAAATAAGCTGCACGATCTGATTGTAGCAAAAGTTTGCAGTTTTTCAGCTAGAGCTGTTTTGACAGGTGACGCTTTCCTCTCTCTCAATGAGATAGGCATTCCCATGGAGGTCTCCAAAGGGTTGACAGTTTGGGAAACTGTTACCCAGCATAATTTTGAGAATATGAAAAACGATTACAGTCAAGAACACGGTAATTTTACAGCGTTGATGTACATAAGAAGCGGCGTTAAAACAGACTTGACACAGTGTGAAGTTTACAATGTGGAAATTGGTGATGAGATTGCACGCCCAATAAAAGATGGGGACTTGGTCTTTTGTAATCGTCCACCATCTGTCCACAAACACTCTTTAATAGGGCTTAAAGTGCGAATATTGGACATTCCCTCATTTGCCATCAATCCCCTTATATGTCCACCAATGGGAGCTGATTTTGATGGTGATTGTTTAGCCGTTTTTGTGCCTCAGTCAATGGGGTCTCGGGCCGAAATTGATCTTGTAATGGCTGAAAACCAATTTCTCACCTCGCATGGAGGTGCTTGCACGTTCGGACTGACCCAAGATTCACTTCTTGCAGCCCATAAGCTGACAAGCTCCCCTATGTTAATAAAGAGAGAAACAATGGAGCAAGGGTATTTGTGGAGTGATGCTTGTATGCCTAGACCAGCTATTGTTAAGTCTCCAAAAGGCACATTCTTTACCAGTTGTCAGCTTTACCAGCTTCCGCTGCCTCGAGATTTTGATTATAGTGAGCCAGGTATCTTGGTATCAGGAGGTGAGATATTAGAGTCTAGAGGGAAGGCAGGATGGGCAGGAAATTCAAATGGTCTTCTTCGATCGATTGTTGAGAAATATGGATGCCATTTGGCCTTGAATTATTTGAGTTCTTGTCAAATGATGCTCACTCTATGGCTTTCACAGGTTGGTTTTAGCGCAGGTCTCCGTGATGTATATGAAACAGAGAAATCGAAGACTAGAGAAGGCATGAAAAATGAGATCATGCAGGCATTTGATGAGTTTGAATATCGCATTAACACTAAAATTCGGTCTTTAGATTATCTATGCTCTAAGCAAGATGAATATAGTGGTAGTTTTGTAAGAGACTGTGGAGTGGAGTCCCATTCAAGTTTTGAAGGGTTTCGGCTACAGTACATGCAGGAACTGATCTCCAGGATCCAAGATGTGACCCTTAAATATGTTCCGGAAGAAAATTCAATGATGAAAATGGTTGCTTCTGGGTCCAAGGGCTCTGTGAAGAAATTTGTCGAGCAATTTGGCTGTTTAGGCTTTCAGACTCTCAGGGGAAAACACTCAGTAACCCTAGAGAAAGACAAATTTGTTAGGAACTCCTTCATTGAAGGACTTACCCCTCATGAATTCATGATGCAAACAATATCATTCAGGGACACTGCAATCTATCAAGCCCTGAGAGTTAGTGAGCCTGGTGTACTTTTCAAGAACCTGATGCTTTTTGGCCGTGACGTTCATGTCTATTACGATGGTACAGTGAGGAATCATCATGATAATCATGTAATTCAGTTTCTATATGGAGGCTTACGAGGACACAAGGAAGAGAACAGTGAGGAGAGAGAAACCAAGAAGCTTCAGAGAGATCCAAAAGATCTAGCTGGAGAGCCTGTTGGGATATTAGCTGCCATGGCTATTGCACAACCGGCTTATGAGGCATTACTAGAGTCTGCCAAAGTTTCTGCCAATAGCAGCCATTCTTGTCCATTGAAGCATTTGCAGGTATTCTTGTCAAAGCCTGATTCCAAACACTCTTCTTTTGTTATTCGTGAATGCCTTAATCAACCGTGAGTGTTGCCTATGTAGGACACCTTGTACTGTCAAAAAGTGTTGAAGCAAAATGATCGGAAAGTGATCCTGTATATGTCAGGATCTCGGCACATGTCCAAGGAGAAATCAGCTATCCGTGTTCAGAAGTTACTGAGACATGTTAATCTTGATATGCTGCTTGTATCAACCTCCATCATGTATAATATCACACGATAGGTCTCTGTTTGTAGCCTAATGAAGCGCTAGAGATTCTCTTATGTTTACCTACCATTATATGTTTGTTGCCCAGATATGCAGGAGATTCAGGATCCTGGGAGGCACTTCTACCTGCAGAGAATTCTCCTTGGATTGTTCATCTGTCTTTAAGCGAGGCCAGTCTTTCTCTCTGGATCGAATAGGAAATGCATTTCCACTAGAAGTTCAAACATTATGCATTAAAAATTAAACTTAATTTTTAATTTAATAAAATGGTTACAGGTTGCAATGACCACCTGGAATGTAACAGTTGAAGAAGTTGTTCAGAAACTGAAAAGGAACCATCAATGTAAAGGTTTATCCTTTCACTCCAGGTGACTTAAGAGACATTAGAAAATTAGTGATCCTTTTTTTTTTGTTTCAGCTTGTGTACTTTCTTCATTCTAACTAACTGCAGATGCCTCTTGGAGCAGAGATCAATGTGACACTAGTTGTCCAGACTCGAGTTACTTGCTGGGACTTGCGTGCATAAGCTTTTGTATTAGCCATGGTGAACGTTGTGGTGTTGAAGACCCTCTATCAGATATCAAGGATAAGATTATTCCGGGCATAAGGGCAATCAGCATTATGGGTATGTGACAAGATCGGTGTATTTATAGCTAATTTTATCCTGATGCATGCTAGAAAATTAAATTATTTTCTAAATGCTAATGGTGCAATATATGTGATACTATTGAAGCTTCTTTGTTTAAATCTGTTGCTGAATTTCTAACATGGGCCTTGGTGGATACCAGACGTATGTGGTGTGAGAAACCATTACCAGATTGCTTGTGACTGTTATGAAAGTCTGTACATGTTAGAAAAGGTCAAATCAGGAACCTCATTTCTGGCGTTCTATTTCATTTCTATGGCTGCATGACATCTAATGCAAAGGCTATATATATCTCCTAATGTACGTCTATCAAACTGTCACTATGTGAGCATTCCTATAGATCCTCCCTAACCTCTTGGTCACCTGGCTTTTAGAAGCTCCTTATTACAACAAATGGCCCTTTCAGAGAATGTCGATGGTTAAAATGCATATGTTATAGACGCAATAGCTAGTGGAATAGAGAATTAGATAAGCCTTGCTGTGGTAGAGTGTTAGATAACTCTTGAATGTATTGTAGATCTCAAATACAGTAATTTTAAGTAGGGTATTTTGCCTATTTTAAGGAGTTTCTTTTTGGTATGAGAAAAACAGGAGCTTGTGTACACAAAAGACAATATGAAATTATATTGTTCATTTGTAGGAGATGCACGTGTGGAATCTGTATCTGTTCTACCTAGTGGCATGACATCTGAATCATGGGTTACATCCATGCAAAGAGAGCCATCTCGAGATTTGGAGGTTGCAATTGAAATTACCATAAAAGAGACATATGTGAAGAACAAGAGTGATGCATGGCACATTGTCAAGGAGTTGTGCATCCCTGTTCTAGATCTGATAGATTGGTCGCTCAGCATGCCATGTAGTGTTCAGGGCATCATGGAGATGTTTGGCATCGAAGCTGCACAGAAGTTCATATTCCAGGTAATTTTGTCTCACAAGTTATAACACCCATGCAAAGAGAAAATCATCGCACTGGAAACAATTAGAGCACATTTGACAACATTTTTCCTTTTGTGTGTGTGTTTTTTTGGGGGGGCGGATATATAAATGAATACAGAGATTGAAGGCCATTTTGGGTATGTTTGACAAGAGCATTTTTCCGGAGCATGTGTTGTTGGTAACCGATATGATGACTCATGTTGGAAGAGTTGTCGGCTTGACGAATTCCGGATTGCGCGACTTCATCAGTGCGATAAATGTCTCTGCACCAATGACGCATGGCCTTTTCAAGGTGAATTTTTTCTAATGACACCATCTTACTGCATTCAGAATGTTTATTTTAGTCATTCAAGTTTTTTTTCCCCAAAGGTTACTTTCCTCATTTCAATTCTGAGGTCATCGCTAATGCTTATGGTCTTTTCAAAAGTGACTTCCTGAACTTGATCATGGGTCGCTAACAAACATATCACATTCAAAATGTTCAGTTCAGGGATATATCTTTTCAATGCTACATTTTTAAAGCAGCTTCTTTTCTTTGGGCACAGAACCCTGTGAAACATATCCAGGATGCAGCCATGCAAGGGAAGTCTGATGATTTATCTGGAACACTGGCATCGATTTGCTGGGGAAAGCTTGCTCCGGTTGGAACGGGGGCAAACTTTGAAATGTTGTGGCGGGATTTGGGTATGTAGAAGATGTTATTTCCACAACAAATGCCAGTATAGTTTGCCCTGTGGAAATAAGCAGCTAGTATGGGCAAAACATGTTGTACCCACTATATAACCACGTTACATTCGGCACATGTAATCTACACACACACACACACACACCTTCTCACCCACTTTGTATATTTTGATATGCAAGGGTTATAACAGTCATCGATTCTTTTGCTAAAAGACCAGCAAAATCTAATTTTGTATGATAATTTTACTTCAGTGGGCAACTCTCTCTTGAAACACACAGTAGAAAACATGTACAAATGGTGTTTAGCCGGAGGTGTTAAATGTTTACTCAGGGACTGCTTGGTGACAAAATTACAGTTAGCAAATGTGGATATATATGATTTCAAGCTAGCATCGATTTCACCCATCATAGAATAACACTTTGCTGAATTGTGCAGGTGATATCAGTTCTTTACTCATTGAATCGTGCTCGTCAGCTTGATTTTCCATTGCTGTAGGATTATGTGTCTCGAATTAGAAAAATTTTCATTGAAGACTAGATTTTGAACTAAACGTAGGGGCTATAGATTAAAAGCAATGCGATGCTTTGTTAATAATATTATTGTGGGAGGATTAGAAGTAATCACACAATACTTAAATGGCAACTGATATTGTGTTAATAATCATGCTTCCAACAGCCCAAGCTCCATTGCTTCGGTTGTCGGTAGAATTTTAGAGGCCAACTCTTGTTTCATGGATCTTGGAGTACAATCCTTTTGAAGAGTGTTGCTAGTTTGAGCTCTCAAGCGGTATGACTGGCATTCATTTGTGATGATGCTTTACATCGTGAGCCTCCTCAAACTTGTAACATCACCAAAACAACATCCTCATTTGATGGCAAGTAGGCGATTATTGGTAGCAGATGATTCTTAGCAGATAGCATCTTATGGAAATATAACCAACACATGTGGGTCAGTTGTATAATATCGGGTTTTGGAGTTCAAATACTTGAATCAAAGCTAGAGACAGGTTGTCATATGGACCAAAATAATTTAAATTTAGAAACTTAAGGTGACAAATAAGAAGGAGAAAGTAAAGGTTTATTACAAACGACGAAGAGAGAGAGAGAAGAGCGATCCCCTGCACCAAGAAGCTCATAGCTTTGTCGTATGGTATCAGATTTTCGAGTTAAAATAATTGAATCAATGATAGAGATTTAAGATTTTATATTGACAAAAGAATTTTCAATTTTAAATCTCAGGGTAAGAGATACGAAAAAAAAATGTAAACTTTTGTCACATATGAGGAAAACCTAGAGAAGAGCGACTATTTGCACCAAAAAGCTCATAGCTTCATCGTATGCTATTAGATTTTCGAAATCAAATACTGCAATCAAAGCTAGTGATGTAAGCTATCATATTGAAAAATAAAATTTAAAACATAAAGCGAGAGATGCGACAGAAAAAGTAAAGTCTACGGGAGATGAAGAAGGGACATAGAAGAGCGACTGTCTCCATAAAAAATGTCATAACTTCGTCGTATGATATCGGATTTTTGATTTTAAATACTTTAATTAAAGCTAATTATATACACTATCATATGGACAAAATAATTTTTCAATTTTATAAATCAAGTCCAAAGATACGAAGGAAAAAATGAATGTCTGTCATAGATAAGAAAGAGACAGAGAAGAGCGACCACCTCCATGAAAAAACTCATAACTTTGTCATATGACATTTGATTTTCAAGTTTAAATATTGAATCAAAGCTAGCAATGTGTGCTATATATGGACCAAAAAATTTATCAATTTTGGTGCAAGCGGGCACTCTTCTCTCTCTCTCTCTCTCTCTCTCTCTCTCTCTCTCTCTCTCTCTCTCTCTCTCTCTCTCTCTCTCTCTCTCTCTGTCATTTGTGACAAACCTTTACTTTTTCCTTTGTATCTCTGGCCATGAGTTTCAAAATTGAAAATTTTTGGGTCCATATGATAGCTTACGTCGCTAGCTATTATTTAAGTATTTCAACTCGAAAATCCGATATCATATGACGAAACTATGAGCTTTTTAGTGCAGGCGGTCGCTCTTCTCTCTCTCTTCGTCATTTGTGATAGACCTTTACTTTTTCCATCGTCTATCTGGCCATGACTTTCAAAATTAGAAAACTTTTTGGTCCAATATGATAGCCCATTTTGCTAGCTTTAATTCAAGTATTTGAACTTGAAAATCCGATATTATATGACGAAGCTATGAGCTTTTTGGTGGAGGCGGTCGTTCTTTTTCTCTCTTCATCATTTGTGACAGACCTTTACTTCTTCCTTCGTATCTCTGGCCTTAAGTTTCAAATTTGAAAATTTTTTAGCCCATATAATAGCTTATATCAAGTATTGTGATTCAAGTATTTGAACTAAAAAAACCTATATCATATAACGAAACGATGAGCTTTTTGGTGCAAGTACTCGCTCTCCTCTCTTTCTTTGTCATTTGTGATAGACCTTTACTTTTACTTTCGTATCTCTGGCCCTGAGTTTTAAAATTGAATTTTTTTGGTCCATATGATAGCCTATGTCGTTAACTTTGATTCAATTATTTGAACTTGAAAATTGCATATCATACGACGAAAGTATGAGGCTTTTGGTGCAGGTGGGCGCTCTTCTTTGTCTCTTCCTCATTTGTGACAAACCTTTACTTTCTCCTTTGTATCTTTGGTCTTAAGTTACAAAATTGAAAATTTTTTGGTCCATATCATAGCCTATGTCGCTACCTTTGATTTAAGTATTTCAACCGGAAAATCCCATATCATTCGCTGAAGCTATGAGTTTTTTGGTGCAGGCAGGCGCTCTTCTCTGTCTATTCGTTATATGTGTCAGACATTTACTTTTTCCTTGTATCTAATTTTTTTGTCTATATGATACCTTACATCACTAGCTTTAATTAAAGTATTTGAACTCAAAAATTCGATATCATACAACGAAACTATTAGGTTTTTGGTGCAGGCGGTCGCTGTTCTTTGTCTTTTCCTCATATTAAACAAACATTTGCTTTTTCCTTCGTATCTATGGCCCTAAGTTTCAAATTTGAAAATTTTTTGGTTCATATGATAGCCGGCATTGCTAGCTTTGATGTAAGGATTTAAACTCGAAAATCCAATATCATACGATGAAGTTATAAGCTTTTTGATGGAGGTAGTCACTCTTCTGTGTCCCTTCCTCATCTGCCATAGACCTTTACTTTTTCTATCGTATCTCTGGCCTTGAGGTTTAAAATTCAAAATTTTTTGTCGATATGATAGCTTACGTCACTAGCTTTGATTAAGGTATTTGAACTTGAAAATCTAATATCGTATGACGAAGTTTTAACATTGAAATTTTTTTGGTCTACATGATAGCATACGTCGCTAGCTTTGATTCAAGTATTTTAACTCAAAAAACGGATACATACGACGAAGGTATGAGCTTTTTTATGTATGCGATCGCTCTTCTCTCTCTCTTCCTTATCTCTAAGAGACCTTCACTTTTTTTTTTCGTATCTCTGGCCCTGAGTTTCGGAATTCAAATTTCTTTTGGCCCATATGATGACTTATGTCCCTAGCTTTCATTCAAGTATTTAAACTGAAAAATCAGATATTATACAATGAAGCTATGAGCTTTTTGATGTAGGTGATCGCTCTTCTCTATCTTTTCCTCGTATTTGAGAGAATTTTACTTTTTCCTTCGTATCTATGGCCGTGAGTTTAGAAATCGAAATTTTTTTGGCCTATATTATAGCCTACATCGCTAGCTTTGATTCAAGCATTGAAACCTGAAAATCGGATATCGTACGACGAAGCTACGAGGTTTTTGATGTAGGCAGTCGCTCTTCTCTCTGTCAATACAACCTCCTGGTTCTGATGGCGAGAGGCAATAAGCAGGCCGTTCCTGAGCACTCAATTGGATCGGCAGCAGCAGCGGTGAGCAGACGGATGGCTCGCAACAGTTAGCGTTCCTCGCCGGCGTTTGTTCGGCCCTCCGCACCCGCCACAATCACGAGTCTCTCGCTGCATCCCAAGCAATCCGATCCCACCACGCGAGCTGGACCGACCGCGATCGAAGCATCTCAGATCGGATCGCGAAACCAGGAGCAGATTCAGCTCTGCATCTTTCACCCGCTTCTTTTCTCCGATTCAAAGCTTTCGCGATCGCGGGCAACAACAACACAGAAAGGATGCAGCAAGTAGACCCACTCCCTCCCATATTCCTTCATGTGCTGGATTCAAAGCAAAACAAAACTCTCAATGAGCCCCAAGATTTGACTTAACTTAACCATGGTTACTTCTGAACCATGGTTACTTCTGAACCATGGTTAGAGCTGTGTTGAAAAGCTAGGGTTTTTCTGTACTCTGTTCCTTCCCCTGCTTCCTCCTTCCCCTGCTCCAGCGTTAGGGTTAAAGACGCCTTGCTCAGAAGCTGCCCGCTTCCCTGTGCTTGGCCCCGATTCTGCAGCAAGAATTCTCAAGAGTTCGGTTGTTGTTCCTCCTCCTCCTCCTCCTCCTCCTCCGCCCTCGCCGGCCGGCCTTTTTCCCTCTCTTTCCTCTTCTTCAGAAACAGGAACGAAAGCCCATCTTGCCTCGCCATGGGGTTCAAAGGAACCAAGGCAGAGAAGAAGGTTCACTATGACAAGAAGATGTGCGAGCTCCTGGAGAACTACGAGCGCGTGCTCATCTGCGCTGCAGACAACGTCGGGTCCAAGCAGATGCAAGGTATCCGCAAGGGCCTCCGACCGGACTCCGTGGTGCTCATGGGGAAGAACACCATGATGAAGCGGACCATTCGTATCTACTCCGAGAAGACGGGGGATTCACAGTGGCTCAACATCATACCCCTCCTTGTTGTGAGTCTGCTCTCCCCCGCTCTCTGGTCGTTTTGACCAAAATTTCGATGGCGTTTTAGCTCTTCTTATGGTATATATGAAAATTCTGGGGGATGTTCTCGTGATGCTAGAAACCCTAATAATCCATGTCTGCTCGTGGGCTGTATTTTAGGGTTTAGGTTTCCTTTTTCCTTTATCAATTTTAAATGTTAGTGCATCTTCTTACTAGTTAGGGAACCACACAATCCGGTGCATTGCCATATCTCTTGTCGGTGTTTTTGTCCCTATCTGTGTCATTTCGACTTTAGTTCAGATCTAATAGGCTTACACATGGTAATTACAAAATGCTTTCTTGTATTTACACGATATCGAAAGGCCATGCTTCTTTTTGATGTCGCGAGATCTGCATATACTTTTTGTTTAGCAATTGTCTTCTGAATGTATTACAGCTTTACTCTGTAAAAGGAAACATTTTGTGTCTTTAGAATCCTTATACTTGATTTAGTCTTACTGAGAATTCAGTCTCCTTGCATCAAACAAAGTGTATGCTCAGATAAATTGTCTTTATTGCAGATGCCTCTTAAATTTTTCTTCTTGTGGCGGTTTCTTCTGTATATCATTAGTTGTATCATTGTGTTTTCAGTAGTATCCTGTCACTGATTTTCTTTGTAGTCAAATGAATTTTATATCATTACTTATACTATGCTTCAATTTCATTGGATTTCTTATTTGCACAATCAGTGCTTGGCTCTTGAAATTTTTTACTTCGATTATCCATTAATATGTCTCTAATCTTGCCTAGGGAAATGTCGGCCTTATCTTCACCAAAGGTGATTTGAAGGAAGTTCGTGAAGAGGTTGCCAAATACAAGGTATTAATCAAGTAACTGCATGTTTTCTTCCTATAACTTGATACATTGTTCTTGTAGTTAGTAATGTATGCGTTGTTTAATGTCACGAAAAGGTTGGAGCACCTGCAAGAGTTGGCCTTGTTGCACCTATTGATGTGGTCGTGCCTCCTGGAAACACTGGTTTGGATCCCTCACAAACTTCTTTCTTCCAGGTAATGAAATTCTTTTCCCTGTTTTCACTTTTTTTTGTTTATTTTTCTCCGTGATGGTCTGGTAGTATATGAATGATACTCATCCATTGTTCATATAATCTGTAGGTCCTCAATATTCCCACTAAGATTAACAAGGGAACTGTAGAAATTATAGCTCCTGTGGAGCTCATCCATAAGGGTGAGAAAGTGGGTTCTTCTGAGGCGGCTTTGCTTGCAAAGCTCGGGATCAGGCCATTCTCGTATGGTCTGGTCGTGCAGACTGTGTATGAAGGTGGTTCGGCTTTTGAGCCAGCTGTTCTTGACCTGACCGAAGAGGATCTGATGGAAAAATTTTCAACTGGAGTATCCATGGTGGCTGCTCTTTCTCTGGGACTGAGCTATCCTACTTTGGCTGCTGCTCCACACATGTTTGCCAATGCTTACAAGAACCTTGTGGCTATTGCGGTTGAGACCGAGTACACTTTCCCTCAAGTCGAGCAAGTCAAGGAGTTCTTGAAGGTATTCAAGCTTGTGAATTGTTGTTAATGTGTAGCTTGTTGGATTTTTATGCGTATCTTTTGGTTTAGTTGAACTTAAGGCCAACTGACTGTTTAAATTTTATGTTATATAACTCCTTTGTTGCTGAGTGTGTGGTCTGTTGGTCAATACCCTATGTTGTTTGAGGACTTTTCTTCCATATACCTTGTTTTTACTGAATGTAACTTCTGGTTGTTTGTTGGTTGATGATCAGTTATACACATACTTCAATGGTTGGTTGTGTGAATTGTTGTCAGTCAATAATCATGAACTTTTTGCGGCTTCTCCGACATGTGCTGTGCTGTTGGTTTTCTGTGTAGTAAAGGATTGCTAATGTTTTGGGGTTCTTTTCCATGCGGCTGATTCTTCTGTTTCTATGGGGTTCTTTTATCTTTGAGATCAATAGCCCTTATCATTTGTCCAGATGGTGTTATTTTCTTTCTACAAAAGGATTGTTATTAATCTTTTATGCTGTTGTGTACCTATAGGATCCATCGAAGTTTGCAGTTGCAGCTGTAGCAGCTGCCCCTGTAGCTAGTGAATCTTCTGCACCAGTTGCAGCTGCTGTGGAAGAGAAGAAGCCTGAGCCCGAGGAGGAATCTGATGATGACATGGGTTTCAGTCTTTTTGATTAGGTTTTCATAGCCTGGGGCTGTGAAGGGTTCTTTCTCCTTTTTGTTCCTCTCAAATGATCCTCCCCCTGTTGGTTAAAAGAAGTACTTTCGAACTGTTTCTTGTTTTGGAGAGTTTAAAAACAGAGTTATTGGGAATGTAGGTAATTTTGTGCTGAGTTTTACAGATTAAAGTCATTTTCTATGTTGCGGTAATGGTTATTTGAGTATTTCGGATTCAATTTCCTATGCTGAATTTAGTGGCCTTGCATACACAGTGATGCTGCCTAATCTTTTACATACTTTTTTTCACAGTTTTGCGGTTTGTAAATGCATCTCTATTCATTCTTCAATAGATGTTAAACCGGTTGTTGATGTAACATGCAAAGCCTTTATAGCATACAACTCGACTGTTGAGAAGATTTGCATGAATGGAGTAAAACCTTGGTTGGAGCAATTGTGCTGCATTTGTATCGGAGATGGTAGGTATGATTCGAGTGTTATTTCAGTGTTCACTTTGTTAATGTTAAAGAAACTTGCATGTTAATGAGGTATATGGATGGATGAGATATGTACTAACTCCTGCTTGTAAATCCAACTAGTAGAAGGATGATGAAACAAGTAAGGTTTGCATGGATATGTCAAGCTCAGTTGTAGATGTGAAGAGAAGGCTTTCATGTGACTAAAATGGAGGGTTTAGTTAGAGTGAAAAACTACATAAGCTAATCAGTTATCCTTGTTCAGTAATTTTGAGTGTTAAATAAATGGTAGATGATTTCAAACACTCGTCTGTATTCTAAAACGACTACTCGTCATTTGTTATCTGAACCACTTGCGATTCTTCAAAATTAAGCATGTTGTTGCGCTTGAAGTGCAATTCGAACGAATAATGTCATTGTAATCTAGCTTCTCTCGGCAAACATGCTTGTGAGATTAAGATGCAATTAGCGTTAATGCATCGTTATTCAGGTTTCTAATCAGTCCCACACCTTTTCAAAACAATGGAGGAGGACCGTAAATAAACCCATCTGACGCTTAAACCCTACTTTCAGAGTTTTAGTTCCATTTAATTGACGAGAGAATTAGTCACAAAATGTCTAACTAAATCATAAATTACATTTTAACACCTATTGAAATGAGAAATTACAACTATATCTTCTCACTAAAATTTAAAATCGAATCAATTCTGCTAGTATGACTTTGTTCCTAATTGCTTCCCACTAATTGATCCTAATCGATTTCCTTACAATATTCGATTACCAAAAGTTACTAATTTTAGAATCCAATTCATCTATCGATGGGTTAATTTGGTGTTAATTAAGTAACCAAGCGTTCATTTGTGATGCTAATTGAACTCACAATTAATGGATTCGGTATTGCTCAATCAATTGCTCACTAGTTTTTAAAACTAGGCGCTAATTTGTAAGTTCTAGTTCTGGTAGGTATTAAAATGTAGTTTATAAATTTGTCAGGCGTTTTTGGGTAAATTTCCCTCGATTAATTTGGTGTTAATTAAGTAATCGAGCGCTAATCAAACCAGTTGATTTGATGTTAATTGAGCGCACAATCAATGGATTTTGGTGTTTAATCAATCAAAATTGCGCGTTGATTTTTAAGAGTAGGCGTTAAAATGCGTTAAAATGCAATTTATAATTTTGTGAGGCGTTTTTTTGGGTAATTTTCACTTAATTAATTTAAGTGATCTTCTTGTACATGTTTGACTTACCGGCGGCGACGAGCGACGACGACGACGACGACGACGACGACGATCTGCTGCTGATTCTGCTGCTGATTCTGCTTCTGCTTCTGCTGCTGATTCCGCTGCTGATTCTGCTTCTGCTTCTGCTTCTGATGCATGGCTTCTGCTCCCGCTCCTTCTGCGTCGGCCGATGCTGACATTGCGGTCCACCTCTCGCCGCAGGAAGGCGCGGCAGCAACCCCGCGTCTCGACCGCACCGTCGTCGACGTTTCATCTCTGGATAGCCATGGCTGGGCCTCCTTGATCAAGCGATGCACCGCTGCCGACTTCACGCCGATCACATTCCTCGCTCCAAAACATTTGTAAATCCTCGTTCCGCTATCTATCTATATGCATATGTGTGGGTATATATTCGCAGGTCATTAGTGCTTGTGTGTATATGTCTACGTGCATACGTGTTTCGAGGTATATATGTATAGGTGTATGTGCATGTCTGTATATTTGTGTAGATATGTATGTGTATATATGCATTTACATATCTCCAGGCCTATGTGTATATGTCCGTGTCTATATCATCTGGCTTGTTCTTCTCCTTACTGCGCAGCTGCTTGATTTTTTATTCCCCTTTCTTTCTTTCTTTCTCGTCTCTTCTCAAGGTTGATGCGGAAATCCAGCTTCTTTTGCTCTTTCTTTGGTGGTGATTTCAGGTGAGTCTATTCTTTTCTTCATAATTTAAAAAGGAAGTAATTTGTTGGTTTTTCAACCGTATGAAGAAGAAAAGCTTATTCTTTTCTTCATATTTCAACCGCATGGAGAAGAAAGACTTTTGGTATTGCATTGATTGAAGATCCAATGATTTTAGGGTTTCAGTCAGTCTCTTTGAAGAGAAGGTGCATTGTTTCCCTCAAAATGTTTGTCTTTCGTCATGCAATTAGATATTGTCTGGCCCTCTATTCATTCATTGTTGAGCCACTACTAGTGTGTTTGTGTCATGATTGATGTAAAACATGTCTACTACATTTTCTTATTGGAGAGAATGTGGATTTCTCTTCAAATGATTCCATAGGTTGTTAGTCATGATCAAACATTCAACTGTATGAACCTTTCTCATTTTCGGTTTCGGTGCTCTAATGATTAGTTTTTTATGGACTAAAATGGTTTGCGATGTCTCGATACCGCAAACAATTGTAGTATTCTCATTGTAATATAACATATATTTGACGATGTTAGAAACTACAAGGAGAATACCGTCCCACTCATTTTGCAATATTGAACTAAATCGGGTGAAAGAAAACTCGAACTCCTTAATATGGAAGATTGCCATATCAGTCTTCCTTTAGACTTCTGAACATGATCTTTAACCCATGTTGGCCGATGGAGACAAAAATATTTCATGAAGCTCAATATCTCACGAAATCAATCATTATTTGAACATGCAACACTTGACTCCAGAAACTAGTATGAAGTAGTACCCTCGAATGGAGACCTTATAGCACCGGGGACTTGCCTATGGCTGTTTTATATATGAACGAATGCATCTTGTTATGGAACAAGAACTAAAGCGATGCATAGTATGTTCATGTGGCACTGTGCAAAGAAACATCTTCCAGTTGATGTCTTTTGGGTAAGCCATTACCCAATGGTAGTCCACCAATAATGAACCTCCAAATAAATACCTACTCTAATACTTCTAGGATTAAGAAATATACTTCAAGCAGTTCAGAATGCCATAATCAGTGGATGTAGTCCTTCAATCATTGCTTTCTCTCTCAATGAAGAACGTAATGATTTAAGTCCACAGTTGTCCAAGCATCCCACAAAGAAAAGTGACCACCACATGCTCATATAAATTCAATACTGCCACATCTCCAAGTCTCTTGGGTTTGGACACTGGACATGTGCTTTCAAACCACCCATTATATTCCCATTGTCTCCGTCTAAATTGTACTTCGCATCAAGGTTAACCATTTGATATCACTCGTCGACCACTGTAGAAGAGGAAGCCAATAAGAGACCATAAAAGCTGCAATTAAACTGGTTTCCTGTATGGTGCAGGGAATCTTTGGAAGATCAAGTTCACGTAACATGGGATGTGGCTGCTTTTTCCTGCCTCTTGCAATGTATGTGCTCGGAAGAAATGGAAATCTCTTCATTGTTGATGGGACCTATTCTTGAGGTTGCCTTACAACCATCATTTCATTACTTTTTTGTTTTGTTGTGCTGTGATTTTGCACATCCTGGATACTCTTATTTCAGCTGCAATTCTGTTTACTTTCGGAAGGGTATATTATTTTTTGGAGTGGAATCAGCAATTCCTGTTGTAGGAGAAGCGGTTAAAAGAAAAGATCTATGGAAGTGGGCCCCAAAGCTGTGGTGTATTGCTAATGGAATGGGTAACAATCTTGTGAAGTAGGCGTAATAGAATAATTGAGCATCATATGATGAGCAAAGCACTTTACTAAAATCCGTACAACCAATTTTACCAATTTTTGGCCAGAAAGGGAAAAGAATAATTTTTTCAAATTCCTTGCCAGTCCTTCAAAATGATATGATGCAATACTTCTGTGTTTCAAAATCCTAGATCACAACAAGAAAATTTATCTGTTTGCTGCGCTACATCTAATCAGCATTACGAGTATATGGATCTTTAAAGAAGATCAAATTCCTTTGATTTTATGCTCAGTATAACAGTGCTTTTACTGCTACAGGTGTTTAATTTTGGAAATATTTTTTAATTCAGGACAACAATCGGTGGCTGGCATCTGCGTAGAAACTATCGCCATTAACTTCGTAAGAAGAAAATCTATTCACCATTTTTCTTATCTTTCATCTTTGCATGTTTACACTTGTTTATCTGTCTTTACTTCTTTGGTTCTTTGGTAATTTTGTGTCTATGTGCTGGCAAGTCATAAGGTTCATAATCCAGATTTGAGATATTCCATTGTTCTAAACAATTATATTAGGATTAGTAACTAACATAGTCACAGTACTTGTCACTAAAGAACCCGTTCAATTCCTGACTAGAAATATGCATAATTTACTATTATTATGTCATGGAGCCCTAGATCATTCCTCATCATGCTATTTTGTATTAAAGCTAAACGGGCTGTGCATAGATTAATCCTCATTATGCTATTGTTTCCAGCATAAAAGGTACATTTGGCTGCTCCACATGAGTATATACACATACATGTATGTATTTTTCTGATGTAATTATTCAACCATTCATAACAGGAAGACGTGATAGAAGAAATTAATCTCCTGGATTTGCCATCTGAATTACTGAGTGCCTGCTTAGACCATAATCAATTGACTGTTACAAGGTTAGTCTTGTAAGTGGTTCCTTCCTACTGCATTTTTGACTGGGTTTAAATGCTTGAATGTGTTAAATCTTGTTAGCATGATCTGGAGGTAGCCTTCTTCATCCATGCTGTTACATGAGCACGATGCATTCTGATCCTATTATATTCCAACTTTATTTGTTTCCTTTTCTTTTTTTATATCTTATTGCATCTGGATAATACATTGGTAAAGGATTGGATTTTAACTTCATGGTTCTTAAATAAATAAGGTTTCAGAGCCTCGGATGTTAAAATTAAGCCATTTGCATGTGGGGAATCAGGGATGACTTTCAAATGTTAGTAGGAAGGTATTTTAAGCAGTTAAATGATATTCTCATGTTTCATGCATTACCGCACGATAGTTCCTTCTTTTATTGCATTTATAATTGCTCTTAAAGGTAGAATGTGAATCTAACATTTTGTGGCATTTGAATATAATCCATCTGCAGTGAAAAAAGCCTCTGTGAAATTATATTGAATTGGCATTTTTACCACCAAATTTCTAGTAGCTGTCCTTCAGAGAATGCAGCGATTTCAAACGATATTTTGGAAGATCAGAAAGTCTCCTCGTTAAGAATTGTTCAGAAGGTTGGTGTTTGAAGTGCTAATTAATGCTTGTGCTGATCGTGGGTTCCATATCGTGGTAATTTTTGCCTAGTGTCAATCACCAATCTCTTGATTATCTCACACAGTGTGCAAACTTTAGAAGAACAGGAAACAATAAGGGTTAAGCAGAATTTGTAGAGTTTATGGAACATGCAGAGTCAAATTTTCTCCATTGTAGCTTCTAGACTATCAGTTCTTAAGTGTTATATTAGTCTGTTTTTCAAATCTTTGATCCATACACGATACAATAAAGCAGTAAATTTGATCTCCCTTGATTTTTTATGTTAACTTCTAGAATCTTCTAAAGTTGGCAAACATACTATGTGCCAACTTTAGAAGAACAGAAAACAACAAAGATCAAGCAGAATTTGTAGAGTTTATGAAACATAAATACTCAAATTTTTTGTAGCTGTCGGTTCTTAAATATTATTCTGTTTTTCAAACCTTCGATCTGTACACAATGCAAGCAAGTAAAACAGTGAAATCGATCTTCTGTGGATACAGCTATGGAGTTCTATTTCTAATCTGAAAATTTGTGTTGGTTGCTAAATTTTTTCCTATCAAATTTTCTGTTTTGCACAGATAAGAGTCTTGATGCTACCTTTGGATTTCCTATTAGGTATGCCTCTTCATCTCACATTCTTTATGAGTGTGTGCATGAACACATACATAATGTACAACGCACATGCATATTCTCCAGCTTGTAGATTAGGAAGTAGGAGCACAGCTTTCTTTTAAGGACACATAGGGCTGGATGCACCATTGCAGATGTGATAATCAAGTGCCTGGTCAGGCTTAAACATTTAGGAGCAGAGCAAGTCGACAGGCTTTATACTTGCATAAAGAAATCAAGAAAATGCGAACAATGAACATTGCGTTTTTCTATAGCACATTTTCTACCCAGACGTGCACTACGAACATGTAAAGGCATAACGAGGTGTTTGGGTGCATATAGTTTGCTTTCAACACTTGTCAGCTCGTTATCTGCAGTTAAACTATGCGTATGTATATGATAGAGATGCAAAAGTTTCTTGCAAAAAACACAGGTTCTCTATTTCAAGGTTTTTCTGTAGATTTACTTCTCTCTCAAGTATCAGCAATGCATGAATATGATAAACTGGTATTATTGATGGAAAAGGCAGCAAATAAAGAAATTGCATACTTAGAAAGTGCTGAAAATGAGGAGCTTTCCTTGCGAATGACAAGATACTCCGTGGTGAGTTTCCATTTGGCAGTTCTATTTTTAATACATATTTTTCAGGATAGTGATGTTAAGTTGAGTGGAATATGCAGCAAAATGAATGTGTTTGTGGTAAAGCATTATTACATTTGACTTGTCTTCAACGTTTTCAAGACTTATTGAGAAAAGCGAGTTCAAATTTTCTTAAGTTCTAGGAATCCACCAAGTTCGTTTAGTGAAGAAAAAGTTATTTTTTCATATGAGCTGTGGCTCAATTATGAGGTATCTCATGGAAACAATATTTTTCTAACTGTATTTGTGCACAAGATACTACTCAGGGTACTCGAATGTTCTAGATGGCTTTGTCACATATAAGCCATTTGCAAGTCTGTAAAGAGAATCTAAAGGAAATTTCTTGCTAATTCTTAAATACTCAATGGTGATAAGATTTTAGAACACCCATAACACAACATAACACTTGCAGTTTCCTAATATTGAATGGCTGGTCACATATCCTTGCCAACTACCTGCCTTTGTGGATTTTAGTTAGCCTGAGGTTTAACTAGCTCAAATTTTAAACAAAAATTGGGATACTTGATGAAAGATCTTATGGAAGTACTACTTTTGCAGAGAATTGATCTTGCGGGATGTCAGCAGATTTCTATTGCTATGCTCTTCCACACAGTCTTACGTATTATTAAACAAAGGGGTATCAATGATTCACACTCTTTTCTGAAAATTCAAGAAGGTATTCAGAAAGCTCTTCTGAATGAGGTGTTTCTAAGCTCACTGAAGTATTTTGACGAGGACTGGTCACGGGATCTCTTTTTAAAAAACCTTTGCCAAGTGAATTTGGAGAGATGCTGGAGACTTGATCAAGAAAATCTCGTCATGTGGCTGGGCCTAGTTTGCCCAAATTTGAAGCATCTAAATATTTCTCATTGTCCTCAGCTTAGAATCAATATACTGCCTCAGATCTCTTTTGGTTGCAAAAGCCTCGAAACACTTGATTTATCACTATACTTTGTAAATCCACTGGTCACAATTTTAGGTGGTTATGAAGTACAGTATTCTTGTCCCAGGTATAGATGGTACGATGGCTTACTAAAATGTCTAACAACAATTTCTCTATATGGTCGTAGTAGTTTGGCTGGTAAGGATCACGTCCACCTCCTGCATGTTTAATTCAGTATAATTTTTATCTTCTTTGCATAATTACAAGCATACTGTAATCTATGTTACAATCACATGTAGTATGAGCACCATCCCCGACTCACCATTTTTGGTTGTGTAGATGGAGATCTGAAGCTCGTAGCAAGATGCTGTCCAAATATTTCCTCTGTAAATCTTGGAGGTTGTTGTCGACTAACAGATAAAGGAATATCTAGTTTTTTGTCCAACTATGGTGGTTTGGTTGAATTAGGATCTGCATATACTGCCTTTGGAGCTCTATCTTGTATTTCACTTATCCAGATTTTTACTTCGAACAGCTGTATGCTTGCAAATCTTAACTTGATGGGATGTTGGAGTAAGTATCGCACAAGAAACTTCTTCCTTTCTAGTTTCTATTAACTCCATTTTAACTTCCATCTAGCATACTAAAGTTGGGGTATACATCTCGTATTGAATCAAGAGTCGTGTACCTAGCAAGGTGGGCAAAATCTAAGCAAATCACTCAGTAGCTATTCACACAGTCTACAGGATTACTGCCTCTGCACATATGGAATGGAAAGAATTTACTATGAGCTATGCCTATAAAACAATGAGAGATGGCTATTGAATTGTTAAGGCTGTACCAAGTATAAATGCTGAGACACAATAATGAACCCATGGTGAAAAGTAATTGATGTGTAAGTCTGAAGAAGTGTGCCATCTTTATCTGCCAGAAGTCCTTTGCCCTAGCATTCACTGAATTTTTCGTCTTATAAATCTGTAAATCACTCTGCAGAGGTTGTAATGGAGGGACGGCCTTTTACATTTTTGGGAGGAGAATTCAACTAATCGAGTCACAGTATTGTTCCTTTGTTTGTATGAGCTAGCAAAGTCAGTAACTTCGCTTTTTAAGACATAATGTTGGTAAGTTTGGAGATATGGTTAGACAATAATGCCGTAAGCCTGACTTCTTGACATGCAAGTCTAGAATAGCTTTGTTAGCTAGTTTTATTTGTATTGCTTCTTAGGAACATTGATTCATCAATATTGCAGTATCCCATAGATGAGAGTGCTGCTTGTCACTTATAAGGTCTTCTTCAGGAAAATCTTTTGGTACACCCATTGCTCTGCAATGAAAGATAAAGAAGAATCTGTGTAACATAATAGTAGCACCTCATCTAATTGTTTTCTCCGTTAAAATTTTTGTGGGTGCTTGAGCTATGATGCTTTCCTGCCTGGCTGAGCATGAAAAGGTTTTTAGGAGTTTTCTGTTTAGCACTTTGTAATATATAATCTTTTTTTTTCAACAATAGATCTGGAAGAGGATTCAGTTGCAAAACTTATGGAACAGTCTTCTTCATTGAGAAATTTAAACTTGGGGTTTACCAGCATAGGTGATAAAACGATCAATAGTTTTAGAGGTTCAGGATTGCGAACATTGAATCTGCAAGAGACACAGGTCCAAGTCTGAGTCCAAATTCTATAGAGATATTAACTGTGATATATAGTCTCAACAGTGCATCCCTTCAGGTGTCCGATGGGTTCGGTCATATTCTCCATCAGAATCCATATCTGAAGGTTTTAAACATCAGAGGATGCAAAAAAGCTATTTTTCCTACAAGTGGAGTTATGGATGGACAAAGTTTCCATGCTGAAGGCTTATCTTTGAGGGATTTATCTGCTGGTTGGGGTTTCTCTGACTCTACACTTATTGCCTGGAAATCAGCTCTTTATTCTTTGCAAAGTTTGACGATAGGAGTGGGCGGAATTTTATCAGAGTCAGCACAAAACATGCTGCATGAAATCTGCCCATTTCTTGAACAACTCTCTCTTTATTTTCAGGTAGGCTATAGTGAATTTCATGCACATGCATATTGTGGTTTTAAGAATAATTGATGTTATATGCTACATGACAAGTCTGTGTCATCAGTGTGATCTTTGAATGATGTTTAAGTTCAGTTTGTGTGAGAAACACTTAACCTAGTCAAGGTGCTAGCTCCCATTATAAGAAATTTCAAACATGGGAAATATAAGAATGCATGCATGCATGAACCGTGTATTTGTTATAAGATGTTTCTGCTATTTTAAGCATCTGACTTCTGCTGGCAGCACATTGGGGATTCATGATATGCTCTTGGTTGCTAAGAGTTTTAGTTCTAATAGAATGGTCACCAAAGCATACACAAAACTATGGCACTCCTATGATATTGTCAACAAAATTTTCCCAGCAGAATTCTCAAGAGGTCATGCTGATTTGTGTATGTTACCTTGATAATCATTTGCAGGCTATTTCGGAAGAAAATATTTCGAACTTGCTAAGGCAGATGCCGAAATTGCGTGTACTTGGATTGCATTACTCCTTAGGAAATCTACCTTCCAACATCTTTCATGTCATTTCTAGAAATTTGACCAGTTTGAGTTTGGACAGAGGTGCTCCATGGATGACAGATGCCAGTATTAGTCTGCTTGGGGAAAGATGCAAAGGTTTGACACATTTGTCACTTATAGGATGCCATCTCCTCACATCGAGTAAGTTCTGAAATTGTTTGTGTAGCTCCCTGCCCTTTTTCAAACATTACCAGCAAACCCTTGTATGGCCATTTGCAAACAGGGTCATTCCAAATAATAGTGCAAATGTGGCCAGGAATTGCGTTATTGAAGCTAGAGGTAAGTGTATTGTGCATCAATAAATGCTGTGTTTAGTTGTACCAATCATTTCTTTTTCCTTATTATGTTACCCTTCCATGTTCTGTCCTGAACCCTCCATTACTTGAACACTTTGATAGCTCCAAGTCAGTGTATATCATGAGAAAAAATCATTTGACTTGACAGGAATGTGGGTCTTTACATTCTGAAGGGGGATCATGTTTGTTTTCTTGTAGAGCTCTTCGAGAGGTGACATTACAACATAATGTGAGTAGCTCATTGCCAAGGCTGATTTGGTTGATGCGAAATAAATTGGTGGCCATAAATGAGTTGTGTGTTTGTATAAACATGAATTGATAGGTTAGCTTACTCTGATTTGTTAATAACTTCAAATTGCTTGATTATTTGTCGTACTTCTTCATCATGGAAATATGGCCCTTTGAGACATTATTTTAGATGTGCTATTTGAAAAGCTCTAAAAGGATGGATTGAACCTTACTTCCCACCTTGTGGCCTTTGGTCGCTGTTCCCACTTTGTGATTGCCTCATGTGAGCACTACGGGTAACCCTTACATACCCGTTTTGTTTGAGAGTTGAATCTTAATACTTGATCTAATGATACCTACATGGTCTCCAGCAGCGACTTAAAAATCCTTTAGAAACTAACAAACGTGTGTAAAAGGACACAAAAGTAAATCTTGAATTGCATAAGAAGCACAAAGGCATCCATAGTTTTGAGCTTTTATGCATCTTTTTTGCATTTTCGCTTAGACTGAGTCCATGGAATATTTGAGCAAGGTTTCAGCCAAGAAAATCCAAAAGGGCTACCGTTGATTAAGCATTCAAAATGTGAATGCGTCATGCCTGCAGGTTATGATCAGCTTAAACACGGTCTTGTCACTCGTCATTGAAAAATTAAGGTCATTACTCCTGTGAGACTCATAATACCTGCAAATCAGTGCGACATATGTTGGGTATAAACTACAGTGAGTGCACTTCTTTCCCTGTAAACCATATGGTATGTCAGATGTAAAACATTTGTGGTGTGAAAGACCGAAGTTGTTCAGTCTTATAGGCAATTGTGCCCTCTTGAAAGACTTGTGCTTGTAATTAGTATTGATATTGACATCCAGACGCATGGGATGCATAACTGATAAGTTCATGATTAATGGATCTATGCTATTACGGAAAAGAGCATATACATGCTTGTAGTTGATATGAGAGTCCAGCTTAAATTTTATTTTAGAGATTTTTTGCAGTATATAAACTTCTCATGTCAAATTTGTATTTGTGCTAATTGTTATATACTTCGTAACCATTACATCATCTTAATTGATTGTTTGATAATTGAGGTATTATTCTTGATGCATCAGGGTTTAGGTTTGGGAAAAGGTTTTGCCAAGCGTGCTGTTTTAGAGGTATTTTTCTCATACTTCTTTGTTCATGTTAGCGATTATTAAAGTGAGTATGTACATGCTTTTAAATATCTATCCCGCCTATGTGTAGTGGTTCTGTATCTGTTGATGTGTGTTGCTCTGGTAAGCTATTCCGGATATGGATGCAAATAATCCATGTGGAGATTTACAAAATGATGAAAGAAAGAGGTGGAATGGCCAATGATAATGTATTATATTGCTCTTGCATACATTCATATCAACATACATATATACATACATGCATGCATGCATGCATATATATATATATGTTGTTGAGATACTCCCGAAAGCACATACAAAAATAAGACACCAATCCGCCAGTTCCAAACATACCACATTTTCCGCAAAGTTCTTCTTCCTTTTTTTTGGCGTTGTGATGATGAATGCGATCCCCTCTTA
>JBBBWG010033252.1:0-37475 GCA_037176905.1 Azolla pinnata
CGCCGCCGCCGCCACGTTCTCGAACAGCACCAGCTGATGCTGCTTCTGCCGCCGCCTCCGCCGCCGCCGCTCTTCTTCTTGCCCGCCGCCGCCCCCGGCCGCCGCCCCGATCCTCCGCCACCTCCCCGGGACGCATATCCAGCCTTTCAAGCAGGCGAACACGACGAGGAAGAAGACGAAGACCGCCCCGATCACGGCCCCCGACGCCGCCGCCGCGATCACCACCGCCCTCGTCCCGTGCCTCGCTCCGCCGCCGCCTCCTCCTCCCGGCGCGCCCAATGCCAGCGGCTCGCCGCCCTCCCCCGGCGCCCCCGCCCCCGCCCCCGGGCTCGCCTCGTACACGACCCGCGCCTCCCGCCTCCTTGACGACGACGGCAGCAACAATGATGATGCTGCTGATGGCGGCGGTGATGCCTCCGATGATGGCGGTGGCGACCACGCCGATGCTGCTGCTGATGGTGGCGCTGCTGATGCCACCGATGACGACGATCGTGCTGACGATTCCGCTCCCCAGAAGCATAATACCCTCGCCTCCCCCGTGCCATGCCCCTCGCCCGATCCCGAGGCCCGGTACATCCAATGCACGCTCATCCTCGCTGCTCCGAATCCCACGTCGTGTGATAGCACCGGCATCATCGTCGCTGCCGTTGTCGTCGTCATCGTCGTCACCGCCGCCGTCGTCGTCATCATCGTTGCAGGGCTCGGCAGACGCCCGGTTCCTTCACTGCTCGGGCACCTCCGAATCGGCCCTCGTCTGCACCAATGATTCCTGCTACGATCGCCCCTGCCCGGTGGGTAGTTGCTGGAGGCCCCAACATCCAGTAGACCCCCCGATTCACTGTTCCCGCTTCCGCCGTCGACGTGCATCAATCTTCTTCTACACCGTGCCCCCCAACCCGCGGGGAGCATTCCCGGGAGGGAGTTTCTCGCTAGATTCAGAACTCGGAGGCTTTTGCAACCGCCCCCTGAATGATGGCCCAGGTTGCTGCGCGAGGGCGACGACGACGACGAGATCATCGCCCCAGGCGCCCACAAGATCTGAAGCCTAGGCAGCTCGATGAGCTGCTCTATCGGAATCGACGAGAACGCATTCGATTCTTTCCTTCTCCGGTCGCATCCTGTACTCGAATCGTGGATGGAACCAGTCGCGGCATCGGCGCTGCTCCTCGTGAGGATGAGAGCCACGAGCCGCTTGCATTCGGCCAGCGCAGACGGCACGCTTCCGTTCAATCTGTTCAGGGAAACATCGAGGACCTCTAGCCTCGGCATCCTACCAATCTCGGCAGGAATGGACCCCGACAGAAGGTTGGAGGAGAGCTTCAGGGTTCTCAGGCTGGAGCACCTCCCGAGGCCTCGCGGGATCGGTCCGGTGAGGAGATTGTCTTCCATGTGGAGATGCTGCATCGATCCGGAGCAGATTCGCGCGGGGATCGAGCCCACTAGCATGTTGGAGGAAAGATCGAGGATCTCGAGCTCTCGGATCCCGGCCAAGGACATGGGTATCGGCCCGCGGATCCAATTCCCTGCCAAGTTCAAAACTCGGAGCTTCCGGAAGCTCCCGGAAGGGAATCGGCCCCCGAGCGAATTGCGGGCTAGGTCGAGGTGCTTCAACTCGGATAGGCGCCCTAGATGCTTCGGGAGGGAGCCCGAGAGCTCGTTCCCCGCGAGATCGATCCATTCGAGATCCCTCAACGAGGCGATTCCGCCGGGAATCTCCCCGAATAAGGCGTGGGACGGCAT
This sequence comes from Azolla pinnata, assembly GCA_037176905.1. Lineage (NCBI taxonomy): Eukaryota > Viridiplantae > Streptophyta > Polypodiopsida > Salviniales > Salviniaceae > Azolla > Azolla pinnata. Next base: position 1,741 of record JBBBWG010033252.1, read on the forward strand.
CGAGAGCTTCCTCAATCGGGTAAGATTCCCGACGGCCGGGGAGATGCTGCCCCGCAGCTTCCTCCTAGAAGCTTCCGGAAGCCTCCGGCGGCCAGGCCCAGCTTCTCCTGCATTGCTTCTCTGCTCTCTGTAAGGTGAAGGGTCATCATCCTCATCCTCATCATCGCCTGCGGGCCGAAAGCCATGGCTGCTGCTTACATCTCCATCTTCTTCATCTTCATTGCTTCTGCTTGTGATGGTGACAGAGATGACCCGAGAGGATGCATCGCACCCGATCCCTCGCCATGTACATGGATCTGTCCCTTCCTTCCAATCGGAGAGAAGCCCCTGCGGATCTTCCTGGATGGAAGCTTTCATGGCCATGAGCGCCTCCTCATCGCCCCAGATCAGAGCGTGGGCACCATACAACACCAGAAAGCATGAGCACAGGACCAGAAGAGCCTCCTTGCTCCCGAGCATCTCGCAATCGCTCTGCGAGGAGATGAAAGAGCGAAAGCTTCCAGGGTCGATCCGGAAACCCTAAGAAGAGGAGTCAGGGTTTGGCAAGAAGAACAGGAGTTCGGAAAGGAATTGCCCTGAATTGGGGCTTCCACCGCGAAACCTTGCCTCCGATTCTCTGCTCCTGGCAGCTGCTAGCAGAAACCATTTCCACAAGACCATTTTACATGTCGTCCGGGAGAGCGAAGGAAAACCTGATCCAACTCCTGTCTTGAGCTCCTCTTCTAAGTCCAGAAAAGCCGAATTCCTCCAGATCAATCCTTCTCGGAATCACTTCACAAATCTGCGCTGCTCCACAAGGGAGGGAGGGAGAGAGAGAGAGAGAGAGAGAGAGAGATCGAAACCAGATCAAAACTCGGGGGTCGAGGTCCAATCGAATCTGAGAGACAAATTAGGCGAGAAAAGCATCGAAATTCTGGGAAAGAACCCAGGAGCTTTTGCTTGGGTAGGGGGTTTTGATCCCAAAGCGCGGGGAGAGAGAGAGAGAGAGAGAGGGGGGGGGGGCGATGGCGAAAGGGAGGGGGGAGGGAAAAGGGAATCAGAGCGAAGACGGGGGCGAGGTCCAAAATTCGTCTGAGAAAGATCACGGGAGCATCAGAGGAAATCCGCGGTCCGAAATTCCGTCAAAGAGGAAAGATCAGTTAGGGTTTTGTCGATCCCGGAGGAAGGAGAGGAGAAGGAGGGGGCAGCATCTGAGGCGGATTAGGGTTTGGCGGAAGGCAGAGAAGGCAAGGGGGGAAAGGAAGAAAGGAAAGATTAGGGTTTGCAGAGCAGAGCGCATGGAAGAAGAAGACGATGGAGATGAAAACACAGTCCGCAAAATTAAATGCATATATAATAATTAAATCCATTTCTTCCCATTTTATTCAGAAAATTCCAGATCATATTTGTTAATAATCGGCTGGCTGTAGTAATTTTATTTATTTATTTATTTATCTATCTATCTATTTATTTATTTATGTATGTATCTATTTATTTACTTATTTATTTATTTACTTATTTACTTATTTATCTATTTATTTATGTATTTATCTATTTATTTATTTATCCATCGATCTATTTCATTCTTTACTTATTTATTTATTTATTTATCTACCTATCCATTTATTTATTTATTTATTATTTATTTATTTATTTACTTATTTATCTAATCTATTTATTTGTTTAATTATTTATTTAATTATTTATCTATTTATTTATTTATCCATCGATCTATTTCATTCATTCTTTATTTTTTTATATATATTTTATTTATTTACTTATTTATCTACCTATCCATTTATTTATTTATTTATCTAATCTATTTATTTGTTTGTTTATTTATTTATTTATTTATCTATCTATCTATTTATTTACTTGCCGATTTTATTCTGGGAAAAAACAAATTACTCCACTGGCGTATTTTCTATATAAATTTAGGCAATCACAATTCTAAGATAATAAACAGAGAACTTTTTTTGTTTTCTTTTTCAGAAAAAAGGGAATTTCTTCGCTTTTCTAGATAATTCTATTTTGTTTATTTATCGTATTCTATAATTAGGGGAAATAAATCCGGAATGTCGCCCCTTTTATTTTATTCCCTTTTTTCTTTTTCTTTTTTTGTTGATCGAACAATTGTGCTAAGTTCGGGATTTTATGGAATTAAAATTCGTCTAAATAATTTTTTCCACCAATGTTTATTTCTATTCCTCATTTCTAACTTAACTACTTGTCTCGAGCAAATCCTGTTTTTTTCTTTATTTATTTAAATGTTTTTTTAGCGCTCCATTAAGCAAGTGCTTAGCAATGGGATTATGGGATTTTTTATTTCTATTTTCTTATAAAGATCTCCCTCCTATCATTAGTTATAAACGGGTGCCAGAAACATAAAGGTTATAATCACGAAACAGATACAATTAGCAACTGCTCGAAGAACAGTAATGCGAGATTATCGTCTTAATCGGTTGGTTGCTCAGACGATTCAAATCAGATCACAATCTCCAACAAATAGAAATCTTAATTACTTCTTGCGTTTCGCGTTTTGCGTTTGATCCTACTTTTCGCCACCGAGAAGAAGCAAAACAAAGAACCAAAAGAAGAAGAGTTGGCCTGATGCAGTGTCGCTTTGAATGTTGAATCTGCCGAAGAATCTGACTTGCCGATCTTCTTCTGCTTCCTTTTAGCTTCTCCTTTTTCTGCGCTTGCGCGTGAAGAAGGAAAGGCCTCGATTCGCCTGGAACAAAGTCATGAAGTTGAAACAGATCGGCTCAGATGAGATCGATCTCCCAGAACAAGCCATTGGGGGAACGTTTCCTGTAGCAGATGGATCACCTCGATTCCTTATTGTAAGAATTAGGATTTAAGATACTTAAAGCGAGATGGACAATAAGAGTAACAGAGTAAGGGGAGTAAAATCACACAACAAACTCAAGATTTGTGTAACAAGATAAGTTTTTTGGGTTTGGTACAAGGTGGAGTACTTAGTAGCTAGAATGTTAGTCTTAAGATTACTAATAGTTATCAGAATGTTAACGCTTATTAGAATCTTAATGGCTAGTAGAATCTGGATGGTTTATTGGAATCTCAACAGTACCTTATATTTCTAACACTCTCTCGATGCCCTGCCACCAGGCTAACACCGACCGATCTTATTGCTGTCAGCATCTCGATCCATCCAAGTCTCCAATCTCCTTCTTTCAGTCTCCAATCTCCTTCGTTCAGTCTCGATTCCAACCACACGAATGGGTCTTCCAGCGCCTGCCTGGCTTGACGCTGCAGAAACTCAACTTAATGAAGACTCCGTGCAGCAGCAGAGTGTGAAACCGACTCCTAGCGCCCCAGCCCCACCTCGTGCTCTTTCGCAGCGGAGGACCCACCTCGACCGTAGATCAGACGACTCTTTCTCCGTGGAAATTTACGAGCCCATTCTATGTAAACCAAAGACCTCTCTGTTCAGGCTTTTTATAATCTTCTCTGTCTGGGCAGCGTCGAGGCCCTTTTCATTACGGTTGCGGGTTCTCTTAATCGCGACGCGCGTCGTTTGTAACACCGCCGATCGACGCTGCAGATTACGCTCCCAATCATTATCGGATCACCTTGGCGGCATAATTCTAGAATACCGAGAATCCGGAAGAGCGGATGTTATCGGCACACAAGGCATTTCCTTGCTTCCATGCGGGTTGCGATCGTTTTTGTTCGGCTGATGCTCCGAATCTACTCGAGCCGAGAGCCAATAGTCTGATCGATCGATCGGCAGCAGCAGCAGCAGCATCATCGACAGGGGAGGGGCAAAAAGGAGAAGGCGATCGATCGAGAATGCTTGACGTGTTTGCGTGTGAAGCATCCCAACCCAAACGACGAATTCTGTTTTACTGCTCTTTTCTTCTCCATTATTGGTAAATCCTATTCATTAGTCATGCAAGAGAACATCAGCAAGAAGGCCAAATTTTGCATCACAGCACCTAAGATAGAACAGGCATATATACACTCCCATGCATCTGTGACACAGTAGCAGCACATACATGCATACATACATACATACATACATCCATCTTTGGCCATCATTCCACACTTTTTTCTCCCCCATAGTTAGAAGAACTGAGAAGAAGAAACTAGTGTTAGTTATGGCTTGCTAGAAAGGAGGAGCAGGAAGGGGGAACAGGGGAGCAGGGAGAGAAGGAAGATATGTACACATGTGTCAATCCAGAGGATTGAAAGAGAGTCTTTTTGTGTGTGTTTCTCTGTGGATGTCCCTCTGTCTGTGGGTGGGGTTACACACAGAAAAGATCAGAGAGGATTTCTTTCTTTCTTTCTTTCTTTCTTTCTTTTGGGTGTATATATATATATATATAGGTCCATGGCTATAGTTCCTTCCCCTCTGCTTCCAAACAGTACTGTGGTGTGGTGGGCTGAGTGAAGCCAGGGAAGAAGCAGCAGGAAGAAGAAGAGGAAGAAGGAGAAGAAGAAGGAAGAAGAAGAGCTTCTTCCTTTCACTAGATTTTGTGGCAGCCAGCACAGGGAAAGAAAGAAAGAAAGAAAGATCTGGACTTGCTCTTCCTCTGCTTCTTTTTAGGGTTTAGGTTTGCAGGAGGAGGAGGAGGAGGAGGAGGAGGAACTGCCTCTGTCCTGCTCGCAGAAACCCGGCCATGGTCGTCCTCAGAGGTACTTAGCTCGCCGCCAACAAGCACCGAGAAACCCCCGACTTGCCCGCCGAACAACAACAGGTACTTAGCTCTCTGATCTGCCCTTCAACGTTTTTGCCCATCTTGTGATTCCCATCCTCTCCGTTTCCGCCGCGTGATTCGGTTCGGAGAAAGGCGAAATTCGGCATCGTGGATCCATGCCACTCAGTCTGTCTGTATGCATGCTTGCATTGCCGGCAATGGCGATGGATTTAGGGTTAGGGTTAGGGTTAGGGTTAGGGTTAGCATGTATGGAGATGTTAGGCTGTAGTGGATGAATAGATGCACAGTCTTGATGGTGATGGTGTACACATATGTCCCAAGCACAGGGCTGCTTCTTGCCAGGTCTTCCCATTGGATCTTCTCCATGGCTTCGAATCCTGCGCGAAGATCGATCCGCATCTCCTCATGTGGGCGATCGATCCTATAACTAAACTCTGTGCAAGGAAGCAAGCAAGAAAGGAAGCAAGCAAGCAAGGAAGGAAAGAAGGAAGGAAGGAAGGGAATGGCATCTAGCCATGGCACCTCGGCATCGAGATCTTGCCCCGCCATCGAGCTCCTCCTACCGAAGAAGCCTGCCATGGCGCAGCTCGACGCAGCCCTGGTGAGGGAGATGATGCTGCAGCATGAGCAAGCTTTCAAGCAGCAGGTGAGGGAGCTCCACAAGCTTTACGGAATCCAGAGAGCATTGATGCAGGCTCACGGCCATGGTGGCGGCGGCGGCTCCGCTGAAGCGCAGAAGAAGAGCTCGACGAGGAGAAGAAAGGTCATCGACCTTGAGCAGCTCCCTTCTCCTGATGACGATGACTCCGACGAGGAGGATGAGCCCGACAATGGAGCCGATGCTGATGGATCATCAGCGCAAGGGCCACAACAACCGCAACAACAACAACAACAACGAAAACAACAACAACATCATCATCATCATCATCATCATCAACAACAACAACAACAACATCAGCATCAGCATCATCATCAACAACAACAGCAACAATATCAACAACAATATCAACAACAACATCAACAACAACAACATCGACGACAAGAAGAAGAAGAAGAAGAAGAAGCTAGGCAAGCATCGGACATGAGTGCATCGAGCCAGGTCACGGTCCAAGCAACGGCCTCGATGCAATCCTCGGCTCCTCGACCCAACACTGTGAAGCAAGAAGAAGAAGAAGAAGAGGAAGAGGAAGAGGAAGAGGAAGAAGAAGAAGAAGAAGAAGAGGGGGAAGAGTGGTCCTCGGATGCACTCGAGAGCAACGCTCTGCGTGCCAAGACGAGCTCCAAGCCCAGACAGCAGAGGAGCGGGAGGAGGAGGCGGAAGATGGCCTCTTCATCATCAGATAGCGATGAGTCCGATGATGAAGATCACGATGATGATGACGGCGGCGGCGACGACGATAGTGATGGTGATGGTGGCAATGGCCAAATCTTCGACGTCGTCAGCCTTGCGGCTTCCATATTGATGAGCTTCAAACCGAAGCCGCCAGAGGGCAAGCATCCGAAGAAGAAGGCGAAGATGAACGCGAAGACGGAGAAGAAGACGGAGAAGAAGAAGCAGAAGCAGAAGAATGGTAGCACTGCTAGCCGGCGAAGCAGAAGCATGTCGAGGAGCCGAGATGCTACGATAAGCAAAGTCGTGGTTAAGGTCGATGTCATTCATACTGCACTCCCCAGGGCCTCTCGCGGGGTCCTGCTAGCACGAGGAAGAAGCCGTGGTCCTGGTGGTGCAGCGAAGCAGCATCGACAGCTCGAGCCAGGCTACGACTACGGCTATGGCTATGGTGGTGTTGATGATGATGATGGTGGTGGTGGTGGTGGTGGTGGTGATAGCGATGGTGAAGGGTATGCAGAAGTAGCTACGGATCTCAGGAGAAGGAAGCGATGTTTCGAGGAACCAGATGAGTCCTTCGCCAGTTTCGCTACTGGCAAGGTAAAGAACGCGGCCGATCGGAAGGCGATGAAGAAGCAGAAGAGCCGGCCACGACTAGCTGGTGCTCAAGCTCCAGTAGCCCCATACAATAATAAGAAGGCATGTAGATAGATGATGATGATGACGATGATGATGATGATGGTGATGATGATGGTGATGATGAGATGATGATGGTGATGGTGATGGTGATGGTGATGATGGTGATGATGATGATGATGATGATGATTTTCCCGCTACTACGATCTCATCTGCTCAAGTCCCTCGGATTGTTCTCGACAACGCGGCCGATCGAATGATGGATGGTTTTTTCGGAATGCCAGTTGGTCTGTCTGTATCAGTAATAAAAAGAACAAAAACAAAACCTGGCTTAGCGATCGAAACATGCCTTCTCGCCAAGCAAGTCACATTACGGCACAACTAATGCAAAGGTCGGAGAGATGTGGGTTGAGAAATAGCGGATTCTTGCTAAAGTGGTCCATGATTGTATCTATCTATCTACCTTATATATGGACCAAGCCCACAGACCACCAGGAGCATAGAAACCAATCCTTAACATTCCTACACACTTGTGTTGTTCCCTCTTTTCTCCACTCTGATAATACTTTTAAAAGCCTCCTCTAAAGATGGCCTGGTTTTTTGGAACATTTTGGACAGATCTTTTTGTAATATCTATCTATATATATATATATTGTAATCTTCAGCCTTACGGCCATGATTTTGATAACTAATGGAAGGATATTTTCTTGGAAAAAGAAACACTCTTTGAAAGAACCGATTGCGTTTCCTTTTGTAAGATGTATATAGTGTAATCTTATGGTTATAATTCTGAGAACTAATCAAAGGATATTTCTATTAGGCGAAGAAAAACTCTTTTAAAGAACCAATTGCATGGCCTTGTACTTTAGATTTGCAGGGTTGGTTGTCTATTTCGGTTAGAAGATTATGTGTCACATGCACACACCAACCATAGTCTACAAGGGAGCATAGAGGATGGCGTTAGGAGCAATGAGGTTATGAATGTGAAACTAGAAGTGGCGAAACTACAAACGTGAAACTAGAAGTGATGAAACTTATTAACGTGTGAAACTTAAATGTGATGAAACTATAAACTTAAGAAGCTGGGAGTGACATGAGAGCATGAATGTCGATTATGGTTATATAATAGTCACATGCACATTATCAATTGGGATAGGCTACATTTTTAATAACTTAAAAGGGCCCTTGGCCAAGCTTGAGTTAATAAATATCCAAGTTTGTATAGTTTGTTGGTATTGTTGTCCATTTGTGAATATAAAACTTTCTTTATGCTTATTGATCTCTCTGTCTCTCTCTCTCTCTTTCTCTCGACCTTATCTTTTTGTATTCACCTCAGATTTGAAGTTCCATACCTTCGGATCTCATTGTTCTTTTAAACAATGGAAACACAAACAAAATTAAGAAAAAGGTAGAATGGAACAAGAAGAATAAATGTGTGTATGTTAGTGATTGGAGTTTATTTAATTACATGCCAATGATTGACGTTAAATCTTTTGATGAGAATCAAAGAGATTATACATATTTATAATGTGAGCCTGAAAATATATATGAGAATACGTTATCATTATATTCTAGAATGCTCTACACTCAAGAAGATTGTTTTAGAGGTATGTTAATAATATATAAGAAAAACCCTAGTTTAATAAGTATAATATATGTAAGGATATCCTTATATGAGGATGGCTAAGAATAATATGTTGTTGCTATGAGTTTATGAATTCAATTTTCATCAAATATATCTTTTATTTCAGTATATCATGATAATATCCACTTCATCTAAGTTTCAACCAATAAATATATATTTTATCATTTGATCAATGCATATTAACATATGTACTCTATGTTAAATATATCTTTTAACATATGAGGTATGTTAAAATTTATAGATTTTAGTCAAGAATGCATTTGTGCATTTGTATTCAAGTTTAAAAGTATTGCTTAATAAGGAAAAAAGGCTCTAAAGTATCAAATGGACCATTCGCTTTTTAGTAAAATTTAAGAAATAAAAAATCATTAATAAATTTAAAATAAATCAAATAAAAATATATATTAAAAATAGTAAATGGGAGTGAGTGAGATTTAAACCTGAAACCATACAACAAAACTTGTTTGCCTTATCAATAAGTTATACTTAACTTCAAATTAACATTTAAAAATTAAATTATTATACTTCATCACCCACATTCGTTTATCATTCGCATATTCACGTTTGATATTTTAGTTTCAATGCATGTGAAATACAATCAATAAGTTTTATATGAGTATTTTTTTGTGTAAATGAGTGTGTTCTTTTGGGCATGGTTTATAATAATATAAAGTTGAAATTTGAATCTATTTTAGAAAATAAAACAATGATCAATGAACATTGGCAAGAGTGCATTATATGCATTTAAAATACCTTTCATAAGTTCTAAATATATTAAATGTTTTTTTCCGGCGAAGAAAACAAAAGGATAAAACCTTATATTAATATATAATATATATGTAAGTATGCAGATAAAACTTGGCCCAAAAAGGTTTACTAGAAGCGAACAAAAAAGATATATCTAATCTATTTTACGATCATTTACAGTCACTTAATACCCGACTTAAACCAATAATTAACACACATATTAGGATCGGAGCAGAGAAGGATGATGCATCGAGTGAAAGAGCAAAGGCGCATTAGAGCTGAAGATCCACAACCTTTTTGTTAATCGAATCGATTTTGCCGGTCTAAAAGCTCGTGCAGAGTCTTTGAAGCTGAGAGGGTCCACTTGTCCACCATGTTGCCGCCGATGGTCGGTGAATTCGACCATGTTACGCGAAGAAGAAGAAGAAGAAGAAGAAGAAGAAGAAGAAGAAGTAGGGAAGAAAAGAAGCAAAAAAAATATTATCCATTACGATTGTTGCAACATGTCCATTTGTTTCCCAGATCGAGATCTGGAATGCATGAACATAGGAAGCAAGTATATGCATACATACATACATATATACGTGATCCTGAACTCAGGCGGTGCACATCTGGAGATCCAGAAGGATTATGCACAGAAATCTGCAATAGATTCGGCCCATGCGCAACTTGCAAAGAGCCAGATAGCACGTCGAAACGGCGGGGCGGGCAAGCGGGCAGCAGCAATTCTAGAGCTGCAGGAATCGGATACGATCGATCGCCTCCGATCATAGGCAATCTGCTTCGACCTTCTTGTTCACTAATCGAATAATCTTTTCTGAGGAAACTTGGCATTATATTTAAGAATGGTAATATCTTTGCCATCCTGTTCATTGCAGCTGCAATGAATATGGCGAAGACAGGACGCAAGTACAAATGGTCCCGTGTACTATATATATATATATATATATAAATGCATATAAAAATCTTGGCCACGATCGCGATTCCAAGGAAGTAGATCCAAAATAGTGGATTAGTTCCTAGAGAAACGGCTTGTGCCGAGCTGGCTTCGACACGCGCCGCGGGAGTTACGCTTCCGCGTTCTCCCCTTCTGTTCCGGCCAAACACCTGGAATCTGGGATCTGTTTCCGGATCCTGTTCTCCTTTTACTCTCTCTCTCTCTGTCTGTCTCTCTATCTTTTTCAATTACTGTATGTTTGTATCAAAACACACGATAATACAAAAAAAACCTTGCTATCGAAACTACTTTATAAGTAACAATATCGGTAACAATATCTTTTTACTGTGCCCCGAAAAGTCAGCATTTCTGTGAGTAAGAGCAAGTCCACCGGAGATGAGAACCCAGAGCCAGATATGGCTACTTCCGAAACAAGAGCAACGTCAAGCTCGCGAGCGCCTCTAACTACGGCACAACGACGCTCTATCTAATCTGTGTCTTTCCTTCTTTCCTTCTGTTCTATCTTCTTTTGTCGTATCTGAGCCTTTCTGCCCACCTCTGAGGCTTTTGCCCCACTGAGCAACCGACCAACGACACGCACCGTCGATCGATCGATGATCGTAAAACATGTCTCTCACCAGCTCTCGCGTTTGCGCAAGCCTCGCAAAGATCGTCAGAGTGTACGAAATTCGGCATGAGCTGTTTGACGCGTCTTCATCAAATGGCTTCTTACCAGCCCCTCTCATACATACATGCATTCATGCATGTCATACATAGATACACACACACACACACAAATGCTCCCAAAGTCAATGCCTTTCTGCCTCTGCTTCTGCTTCCGCTTCCGCTTCCGCTTCTGCTTCTGCTTCTGCTTTCCTGATTCGATCGCCCTCTCAACGCTAGCGAAGGTCAAATGCGATTACGTAGGCTCCTCCTCATCACTCTCTTTATTTTTGTTGGCTCATGATGGTCAATCCAACTACCCCTCTTCAATCGCGTACAAATGTCAAAGGCCGAATTATGATCCGGATGCCTTTAAGCTCCTCTCCTCCTCCTTTCTTCCGAACGGAACTGAAGTCGTAAGTTAATTGACCCTTGCCCCCAGAGACAGAGAGAGAGAGAGAGAGAGAGAGAGAGAGAGAATCCGGCCGCCAGTTGTCATCTTCCATCACCCACCTCTTGACTCTACGGCTCCATAATGTGGCAAATACGGGGAGGAACGGCAACTGAGATGGAATCGACGACGACGACAAACGTCGCTGCTCTCTTACAGAACCCAAAAAAAAAAAAGTCAAGCCCAAGTCTCTTTCTCGTCTGGCGTGGAGCAAGTAAACGCAACAACAACTAACAATCGAGACCAAGTCGATCGGTAGGAAGAAGTCGGATGCAATGGGTTGGGCAAAAGTCAAATGCAAACAGAGAGGAGCCAGAAGTCAAACACGGCGCGAGGGGAATGGAATGGGAATGGAGTTAAACCACCCGCATCAGCCAATGTTATTGGGCATATCTGACCTGAAGAGCCAGTTTTACAAGGCTAATTGGAAGTGGTTTTAAGGGGTAGGATCACCGAGGAAACCTGGTTGGTTATCCTAGCTAGTACTGAGGACAAACCCATATGGTCACTGGACAACCATAAGTAAACACACCTAGTGGTCATAGAAGCCCTAAAAAGAAGTTATATATATATATATAAAGGGGATTAGCTTGCCTCCTTTCTTCGCTCAACATCTCAAACATTTAGTTAGAGCGTCTCTAATCGTTAGGCGCGTTGTTTTACAATTGTCCAGTGACATTATGGGTTCTCGTCGTCGGCCTTAAGATTGAATTACCCAGTTTTCTCGCTGATCCTACCGCAATAAACTAGCCAGTTCCTAAGGGGTTAGTTATTACATAACCCCCTAGTACACAGCATATCACAGCAAAGAGGGGCACAATCTGCCGTGTTTTCAGCTTCGAACAGCAAAATCCTCTTCTGCTCTGCTCTTGCTTCTGCTTCTGCTTCTTCTGCTTCTTCTGCTTCTGCTTCTGCTTCTGCTTCTTCTGCTTCTTCTGCTTCTTCTTCTGCTTCTTCTGCTTCTGCTATCAGACCCAGAAGCCAAGGCCACACAGAGCAAAGCAGTAAACAAACAGTAGCCTTTGAAACAACACCAAGAATCATCAGAGCTTTTAAAAACAAGACAAAAGGGAACTTCAAGGACTGTGTGTGTGAGCTCCTCCTCCGTGTGACCCCTCCCTAACATGCACGCGCTTTGCTGCGCTGTGCTTCCTACGCACACGCACACTCTTTCTGTGCTTATGTCCAAAGTGTGCCTGTGCCTGTGCTTGTGCTTGTGCTTGTGTCTGTCTATCTATATAAAGGAAGCAAGCTCCTTCTAAATCCATCTCCATTGCAATTCTTCCTCTTCTTCTTCCTCCTCCTCTTCTTCCTCCATAGCCATGGCGACCTCCTCCTCCTCCTTCCTCTTCTTCTTCTTCTTCTTCTCCTTCTGTTTCTTCCTCTTCCTCTTCTGTTTCTTCTCCACCTGGCTCAGCCACAGCTTGATGATGATGATGATGATGATGATGATGATGATGAAGCAGCAGCAGCAGAAGAAGAAGAAGCTGCAGCTTCCCCCTGGCTCCATGGGCTGGCCCTACGTCGGAGAGACCCTGCAGCTCTACTCCCAGCACCCCAACGCCTTCTTCTCCTCCAAACAAAAGAGGTACCTAGAGGCCGCCCTGCAATCTGCTGCTCTTAAGAGCAATAATTCCTCCTTAATGCCATTGAGCTTTGATTGAGTGTCGCTTCAAACACCAGCAGCAGCAGCAGCTGGCCACCAGCAACGAGCGATCTTGGATCCATGAATAAGAACATCCTGCCTGTTTTATATGACCCAATTGGATTTTAAATTTATATTAGGGTCTTCGACTGTATCGAATATAATCAGGGGGAAGGAACCCGATTGCTCCCAAGTCGGAGGCCTATTCAATCGTAGTCGTAGTCGTAGTAATCTGATATGAGAGGCCATTGATTATTACTACTGCTACTAGTAGTAGCAGTAGTAGTAGTAGTAGCAGTCGTAATTTGATGTGAGAGGCCATTGATTCCTAGGAAAGATTCAACCCAAATTATAGAATCAGCCATTGATTGATTCCTAGGAAAGATTCGACCCAAATTATAGAATCAGCCATTGATTGATTCCTAGGAAAGATTCGACCCAAAGTGTAGAATCAGTCATTGATTGATTCCTAGGAGAGGAACCCAACAGAAGCAGCCATCCAAAATCGATTCCTAGCTGGAAAGAGACCCAAAATAGAGATCGATTTTCAAATGGGTTCAAATAGCAGCTTGATAGGATGTCCCAACTTGGAGGAGAGGCAGCTAAATTTCTTAAATCAGATGCAGCTGCTAGTGATCCCGGTTACAATCGGTTGCCTCGGAAACGATTGCGGAGATTTAGGTAGATCATTAGAATGGGATGGTTTTCATGTCATGCGAATTAATTAATGCGGTTACAACAGAACTCAGAGGGTTCCACCTGCAGAAGATGATTGAAAGAAAAAGAAAAGCATGGAATCTGTGAATCATCTCTGCATATCATGGACCAAAATTGACGATTGATGGTCGGATGAATCATTCTGCATATCATCGACCAAAATGTGATTGATGATTGATGATTGATTGATGATGACTGATGATGGCTGATGAATCATCCTGCAGATCATTGACCAAAATGATGATGGAAGGTCGATGAGTGATGATGACTGACGAATCATTCTGCTTATCGTAGACCGAAATGATGATCGATGATCGATCGATGAGTGATGATGATTGATGAATCATTCTGCATGATATAATTGACCAAAATGATGATCGATGATCGATCGATCGATCGATCGATCGATCGATTGATTGATTGATTGATTGATTGATTGATTGATTGATTGATTGATTGGAGATTGATGATTGGTTGATTGATTGGAGATTGATGATTGGAGATTGATGATTGAAGATTGATTGATTGATTGATTGATTGGAGATTGATGATTGATTGATTGGAGATTGATGATTGATTGATTGGAGATTGATGATTCATGATTGGAGATTCATTGGAGATTGATGATTGATGATTGATGATTGATGATTCATTGGAGATTGATGATTCATTGGAGATTGATGATTCATTGATTGGAGATTGATGATTCATTGGAGATTGGAGATTGATTGATTGATTGATTGATTGATTGATTGATTGATGAATCATTCCACATATCATTGACCAAAACGATGCTCGATCGATGGATGGATGGATTAAGGTACGGCGAGATCTTCAAGACGCGGATTCTCGGGTGCCGGTGCGTGATGATGGCGAGCCCCGAGGCGGCGCGGCTGGTGCTGGCGAACAGGGAGGGAATCTTCCGGCCGACGTTCCCGGGCAGCAAGATGGAGGTGATCGGGAGGCAGGCGCTCTTCTTCCACGAGGGGCCCTACCACGCGCGCCTGCGCAGGCTCTTCCTCGCCTCCTTCGCCGCCCCCGATTCGATCCGCCGCTGCCTCCCCGAGCTCGAGCTCCTCGCCATAGCCACCATCGACTCCTGGCCCCGCCTCCATGCCATTGATCATGATGCTGGAGCCGCCGGACGACCCATCAACGCCTTCGCCGAGCTCAAGAAGGTTTGCCCATGTCATTCATTCATTCATTCATTCATTGCTTGATTCATTCCTTCCTTCCTTGAATGAATTGGCCATGTGATTGATTCATTCATTCATTGCTTGATTCATTCCTTCCTTCCTTCCTTCCTTCCTTCCTTCATTCATTCATTCCTGCAGCAGCAGCTGCAGCTGCTGCTGCTTTCTGCGCCGCGGTCTTAGGGTTTAGGGCCTTGTTTGTAGGGCTCAGAAGGGTTTAGGATCGATGCGCATGTGATTGGTTGGTTGATTCCTGCTGCAGCTGCTGCTGTTTTCTGCGCCGCGGTCTTAGGGGTTTTTAGGGCTCAAAAAAAGGGGTTTAGGATCGATGCCCATGTGATTGGTTGATTCATTCCTGCAGCAGCAGCAGCCGTTTTCTGCGCCGCAGTTTTAGGGTTTAGGGCTTGATTAGGGTTTAGGATTGATGCCCATGTGATTGATTGATTGATTCCTGCAGCAGCTGTTTTCTGCGCTGCAGCTTAGGGTTTAGGGCTTGATTAGGGTTTAGGATTGATGCCCATGTGATTGATTGATTGATTCCTGCAGCAGCTGCTCTCTGCGCTGCAGCTTAGGGTTTAGGGCGCAAAAAAGGGTTTAGGATTGATGCCCATGTGATTGATTGATTGATTCCTGCAGCAGCTGTTCTCTGCGCAGCAGTTTAGGATTTAGGGCTTAGGGTTTAGGGCTGTTTTCTGCGCCGCAGTTTAGGGTTTAGGGTTTAGGGTTTAGGCCCACACATGGATAGAAGATATAGCCCTGCACGAGACAGGTCTGCACGTCCGTCTTAGGGTTAGGGTTTCTGCCCGCATATAATGTACTAGACAGGCATCAATCAACACACACACACACACACACACACACACATGATGCAAGTCTTGGAACCGTCTTGTGGCGCAGTTTTAGGGTTTTCAGGGATCAGGGTTTTCAGGGATCAGGGGTTTCAGGGATCAGGGTTTCAGGGATTAGGGTTTCCAGGGATCAGGGTTTCCAGGGTTTAGGGGTTTCAGGGATTAGGGGTTCCAGGGATGAGGGTTTCCAGGGATTAGGGTTTTCAGGGATTAGGGTTTCAGGGATTAGGGTTTTCAGGGATCAGGGTTTCCAGGGATTAGGGTTTCCAGGGATTAGGGTTTCCAGGGATTAGGGTTTCCAGGGATCAGGGTTTCCAGGGATCAGGGTTTCCAGGGATTAGGGTTTCCAGGGATTAGGGTTTCCAGGGATTAGGGTATCAACAAGAGCACAGTGCAAAACCCTGCAGACATGGCCATGGACATGGAAAGCTTGCAGCGCTAGCTACCTACCTTCTCTGCTGAAGGCGCTGCGTTTTCTTGATTTGATGCTCCCAGTTCACATTCAAGGTCGGGATGCAGAGGGTCTTCGGCTCCCTCGACAGCCTCGACATGGAAGCTCTGGACGCAGCTTACGCCGCCATGGAGCAGGGCTACAACTCGATGCCGATCAATGTGCCGGGGACCAAGTACCACGAATCGATGAAGGTAGTGCGCAAGCAGATCTGATCGATTCTGCGTCACCACAGCTGCGGTTTTTCCTGATGTCACGGAAGATGCTTGCGCCTGATCAATGATCCCTGCAAACTGCTTGCTGCTTTGCTTGCTTGCTGGCGATGGCGATGGCGATGGCGATGGCGATGGCTCCATGGCAGGCAAGGAGGCGTTTGCACGGCATCATACACGGCGTGATTCGGCGGCGACGGGAGAGCTGCAAGGCGATGGCGCTGCAGGAACGCCGCCATGACGACTTTCTTGGAGCTCTCATGGCCGAATCTGGCGATGGCGACGGATCCGAGCGAGCTCTGAGCGACGAGCAGATCGTGGACAACATCATCGGCGTCATCTTCGCCTCCCGAGACACCACCGCAAGCGCCCTGACATGGATCCTCAAGTTCCTCAAGAGCGATCCGCACCTCCTGCGCGCTGTCCTCGTGAGTGCTTCCGTCTTTTTCCTTCCTTCAAATCTCCTCGCCATGGATCTGAGCAAGCGCTCCGCGTTTCTCCTCCCCCTACTCTGCATCTGCGCGAAGGCGAACATGATCTGTACTTCTCACACGCTTTCCGTGCCATGCCTTCCCACGAAATTCTGCAGGAGGAACATGAACGGATCCAGCAGTCGAAGGACGGAGAATCTGCAGACAACAAGAACCTCACCTGGGAGGATACCAAGAACATGCCATTGACATCGAGGGTAATGCATCTGTGCGATCGATCGATCGATCCTCCATCATGCTGTCTCTGTCATTTACCTGCATCTCCATTTCAACCGTTTCCTTCAACAGATCCGCAGACCCCAAACCGGTTCTGAACCCAGGCATTCAAAGAACACAGCTGTTTCTTCTGCATTTCCAGGAAAAACACTGTTGAAACAGTCTTTTCTTTCCCTGCATTCCATCCTCGACATCCCCGATTCGAAGCGATCTCTCATCGATTTCTCCCCCTCCGGCGTTTCTTTCCTGGAACTGAAAGAGATTCTGTATTTTGCTCCTGATCAGGTCATACAGGAGACCTTGCGGATCGTGACGATCCTGTCTTTCACGTTCAGGGAGGCTACAGAAGATGTGGAGTACAAAGGTAAAACAAATTCAAAGGCAGTTGCATATAGGTACATATGCAACCAGCTTCCCTTCATGGGCGGTGGAGATCGATGCTTGAAAGAGTTTGCTGTTCTGATTGATGGCTGATTACTGGCAGGTTACATCATCCCCAAAGGGTGGAAGGTGCTACCTCTCTTCAGAAACATCCACCACAACCCTGAATTCTTCTCAGATCCTTTGAAGTTTGACCCCTCGAGATTCGAGGTATTACCTCCAGATCTCTATCTGGTTCAATGACATCAAGCATAAATTGTGTACATATATGATATAGATAAGAGGTGTGGGGGGGGGGGGGGGGTTTAAGCTTTAGGGGTTTTCTAGTTTAGGCTTCACAGCTGCAAAAATTGTTGCAAACTTCTTGTTTGTTGCTTATTGCTTGTTCACGACCTTGGGATGGGGTTGTCTAGGGTTTGATGTTTAGGGTTTCTGATTGGGAAGGTTTAGGATCTAGGGGTTTCTGGTATTCTGGGATTCAGTACAGTTAAAAAACGGTGATTTAAGGTCTGAGGTTTTCTGGTTTAGGCTCACAATTTGAAAATTGTTTGGAGCTTGTTTTTTGTGAAATCCTAAGATTTTTAGGATCTAGGCCTCACAATTTGCATGCAGTTGTGCACTGTGATTTTGATTGTTTGGAACAAATCATCCGATTCAAAACGAAGGGAAACCCTCCATTTGTGCAGGCTCCACCCAAGCCCAACACATTCTTGGCATTTGGAAGTGGTGCCCACTCATGTCCCGGGAGCGAGCTAGCGAAGCTTGAAATGCTCATCTTCATTCATCATCTGACCACCAGATTAAGGTTTGTGCTGTCCTAATACTGAAAAAGTAGAAAACTAATCTTCATTCATCAGATTTGACCACCAGGAAATGTAAAAACTAATCATTCCATTCAATCATCTGACCACCAGATTAAGGTTTGTGCTGTCCTAATACTGAAGAAGTAAAAAACTAATCTTCATTCATCAGATTTGACCACCAGGAAATGTAAAAACTAATCATTCCATTCAATCATCTGACCACCAGATTAAGGTTTGTGCTGTCCTAATACTGAAGATGTAAAAAACTAATCTTCATTCATCAGATTTGACCACCAGGAAATGTAAAAACTAATCTTTTCATTCAATCATCTGACCACCAGATTAAGGTTTGTGCTGTCCTAATACTGAAAAAGTAAAACCTGAAAAACCAAGCATTTCTCGGAACCGCATTTCAGCTGCCCCAAATTCAGTCTGAATCTTTTGTGTTTCCAATGGCATCATGAATGTCTGTTTTGGGGCCTGAACTATTATTGTATGTGTTCAGGCTCTATTGTTAATCCTTCTGAGGCCCTAATTGGCATCACTCTCCAGTGATTATCATCCTTGTTTGGCGACACACCGAACAATAACTGTCATTAACTAACTGTGTATTGTTGGTTGGGATGCAAACGTATCTGACGATTTTAGACCTGTCTATTTTACAGGTGGGAGATTGACGAGTCGAAGAACGGAATACAATACAGTCCGTTCCAAGTGCCGCAAGAAGGTTTGCCGATAAGGGTGCAGGTGCGAAGAGCAAGCACGACCTATGGCTCATCATGAGAGTAGAACCAGTTGAATTCTTGGCTTCTTTTTTATGCCAAAGGAAATTCAGCAAGGCAGAAAAGAAAAAAAAAACACACACACCGGCTATGGCTATGGAGCGGAAGGTCAAGAAAGAGTCTGATCATCAAAGAGATGGTTTGGGCGCATTCCGTGTAGGCATCACAGCAAATCAGATTTGTCCTCCTTAGGACAAGAAGAGTATATTAAGCTGCAGATTGGATTAGTTTCATGCTCCATTCCCCGGGAGTTTGGGCTTTTTTTGCAACAAGAAATGACATTCTTCTCTTTCTTTGACCAGACAAGGCTGCAGGGAACCTTACTAGTAGATTGTTTCTACAAAATAATACAAGGTTCCCAATCCCACCTGGATAAAATCCTTTTTCAATGACGTTCATCACACACCATTCTTTCATTCATGACCTTGTGCTCTGCAACAAGCCTACATTTGGGGGGAAAACTGTCTACTAATAGCAGGGTGTACAGTTTTTTTATTAAGTATTTGAGCATTTCTATATCGATTAACATTTCATCAATGAAAGTAGACGATCTTAAGCATTACATAGAGTGATTTGGTCCTGTATTACATATAGAAAGTAAAAGATTGAAAGCGAGTGCACAATGTATTATAATTCGACCAACCACTCCATAGATTTTACACTGCAACATCAACAGATCAATATGACTCGCAAGCTACTAACTATAGCCATAGCCAATCTGGAGAATGCAAATTGCACTAGCTAACAAGCTGTTAAGTAGAGTCTACCAATGAATTCAAAAGAAACTCTCAAGTCTACCAATGAATAACCAAAAGAAAATCTAAGTTTAATCTCCATATATATACATCAAAAACCAATCCAAAGCACTAGTAAAAAGCATCAGTGAGGAGGATGTGTCCATCAATTGGGCCCTTACATAGATAGGGTCCTCACAAGGGTGGTTGCGTGTACACATGGAAGACATTGAATGATTGCTTCAACAGAAAATTATATAACTCGAGCTTCTATATGCATTCGAATTTTAGATACAACCACCCAAATCAAGGGGCCAAGCTTGTATATATAGCAGTAGGTTGAAGTTCCCCACTCAGCTCAGATAAAAAGGATATCTATATATATATATATGAATATGTATATGAACGAATGGCTCTAATTCAATAATCTATCTTTACATCCGCAAAATACTTGGTTTAACCAATTTCTCACTCATGTCTTTAGAGACCCATCCTTCATTAGCTTTATACTTAAACTAGCAAACCTCCCTCGAGAGTAGTTCCGAGAAGCCTTCCTCCAGTCTGTACCCGTTCGCATCATGCTCGCAAACTCATCATAGCTTATCTTTCCATCCTGAAAATCATCAGGAAAAGTCATAGGGTTAGGACCAGCATCTTATGTCTAAGTTTCAACAGTTATGGTTTAAATGACAGTATCGTAATGTTTGTAGGGTTAGGGTTTGAGAGACAGTACCTTATCTGTATCGACTTCTTGAATGATGTCACTTATCATATCCAGCCCATCTGGACCCAACTCATCACGTAACGTGCACTCAAGATCATCACTATCAATGAACCCATCACCATCCATGTCGAAGAACGTGAAAGCTCTTTTCAAGTATTCATCGTTATCCATCCTTTGCAAGTGAATTGTGATTGCCAAAAATTCTCCATAGTCGAGCGTTCCATTGCCATTGGCATCCGCCTGGAACCAAAAAGTCAAGGATTTTTTCTTTGACAGCTACAAGGTTTTGCAAAGCTTTGGGTTGGTCAATGGTAGCATTATCATCTATAAGATGTATACAGATCTGGGATGGTCAATGGTAGCATTATCATCTATAAGATGTATATATAGAGACCCCATATAATTCACAAACTGCAGACAATAATAATGGAAACTCAAAGTCGCATACATGTGATATTGCATGATGTTGCATGCCAATACGTTGCATGCTCATGATGATGTTACTTGATGATGAGGATGCATGATGCATGACACGGACAATGACAATCATGATGATGTTGCTTGACAGTAAATCAATCAACAAAAAGCTGAAGCATAAACTTACTGCCTCCATCAACTGTTGAATCTCAGATTCCGCAAGCTGTGATCCGATCTTCTGAAGACCAGCTCTCAGTTGCTCAAAAGTAAGACATCCAGTCTTATCAACATCCATCATATCAAACATTTTCTTGATGCTTTCTACTTCTTCACCTGTTAAACACTCTGCAATCACCTGCACACACAAATATACCATTGAATTCTTGCTCCCAAATATAGAGAGATGCCATTGACACAGCTAATATGAAGTTACAAACAATATGCACAGAACACAATGTCAAGAGAGGATGATGAATAAGTTCAAATTTATCAAGGAACTCTCTCAACTAAGAAGAAAGAAATTGAGGAAAATGCGGCAGCTGTTAGGACAAGAACTGCTTACTCCTCCATACTTTTGCTAAAACATTGTGATCTACGTTTGACAGAAGCTAAACCAGAATACATGCCATTTTCTAAGAAGCAGGGCATGGAATTGAAAATTCCATACCCTTAAGGCCTTTTTCTTGAGTTTGTTCATGGCTGAGAACTGTTTCAGCCTGGAGAGCACCGCATCTCCAAGAGGAATATCAGGCGCCTTTTTCCCATTCTGAAGCCATGGATGATCTACCAGAGAAAAAAAGATTCAATGCACATAAGATAAAGCCATATACCGAGGGAAATCATAAAAGATTAAATTATTTCATGCCATATACCGAGGACTTGTTCTGCAGTTAATCGAATTTTCGGATCAGGCTCAAGCATTTGCCGAACAAGTGATTTTGCATTATCCGAGACTCTTGGCCAAGGATCCCTCTTGAAATCTATATTACAGCGTAGTATTGCTTGAGCCACCATTTGCTCTGTTTCTGAAAAAGCTCCCATTTTAAAGTTAGGAATGAAACAAAGAGAACACAAAAAGAGTTTAAAATTGCAATAGGAATCCAAGGCTGAAGGCTTATGGTCAAAATGAAGATTAATACACCATACAGAGAACAAAAAGTAATGACTCCTATCGACGAGAAAGAAGGTGAAGCATGATAAGTCACCTGCCCAAAATGGCGGCACTCCACATAGAAGAATATAGAGGATCACACCAGCACTCCAAATATCAACTTCTGGACCATAGTTTCTTTTTAAGACTTCAGGAGCCATATAGTACGGACTCCCCACAATTTCAGTGAATTTCTCTCCTAGACATGATATATCCCACATCAATCAGTCTTTTAGATCGATATTCTAGCTTCACTTCACGTTTCTCTACTCATGATTTCAAAGCTTTTTACCTGGCTTAAAGAATATTGATAACCCAAAATCGATCGCTTTCAATGGCGAATTCTCTTTCTTGTTGGCAAACAAAAAATTCTCTGGTTTCAAGTCTCTATGCATAACGCCATGCCTGTGACAGACCTGCATTCATAAATACATTGCACTCTCTCATATTGACAGTTTTGCATCTCCAGTCTAATGAGGGAGACACTCTCACCGAATGCAGATTGCATGTTCTTTGTGTTTTATGATAAAGTTGAAAAACAAAATGAACCATTACAATGAATAAATAAACCATTACAAGGACGGGAAAGGAGAATGAGCAACTCAAAAAAAGCCAGAAATCATTGCAGGGCAAATCATTACATAGCTATTCAAACAAAGCAGGAGGGAAACAAAGAACCTTCTACTGAGGCTGCGAATCGATCATGCTATAAACACATAAATCCATGCACCAGCCTATAACAAAAACCGCATAGGATGCTTCGAATCACATGATGGCGGCTTCCCGCTGGAAATTATCTAACAAGTGTTTCACATATCCATAGATTATATTCAGACAAAACTGAGCAGTAAGAGCAATTTTCAGTGTGACACCTAAACCAGCATCTCAAATGGTAAAAGCCTATCAGAGAGGCTTGAAGAAAATGCTCCAAATGAACCTGCCCATTTGAACATGCTGTAAAATGCTTCCAAAACTCATAAACCACGCCTCAAATATCCATACATAACAACCAAGGAAACACTGTGCTGTGAGACCGAGTGCCAATAACACAGCAAAACCAGAATGCAGAATCGTAACTGCCCTTCAACAAAAAAGGTCTGAAGAAAATGCTTCAAAACCTATTCACAAATGAAAGGAACAACTCGAGCAACAGTGAGGTATGTAAGAGTTTTACCTGGACTACTTCAAGGTATGTAAGAGTTTTAAACAAGGGAATAGAGTTTTACCTGGACTACTTCAAGGATAGTTCGTGTAACACCGGCAGCAGCTCTTTCACTGTAATGCCCTCTTGCAACAATCCGATCGAATAGCTCTCCACCTTCACACAGCTCCATAACAAGGTGCACTGCATTATCATCCTCGTAGACACCATTGAGGGTAACTATATTAGGATGCGTCGGCAAATGCCTCATGATATCCACCTCTCTCCGGACATCATCCACATCGATCGCTGTCCGAAGTTTCCCTTTTGAGATCGATTTGCATGCAAGGACATTTTCACTTTCCCGATCAGTGCAAAGGTATGTGATGCCGAATTCGCCGCGACCGAGCTCGTTTCCTAAGACATACTTCTCTAGAATGTTCTGTTCCCCCTTTGAGGAAAGCTTCGCTGATAATATTACTTTAGGTATACCCTCTCCAGGTGCTGCTTCATCTCGATTCTGCGAATCTGGGAGAGGCTTCCTGTTCTTTGATGTCTTCACCCCACAACAATTGCCCATATCCTTCTAGATTGAACCACAAAGAAACAACCTAGTTTTCCAAGGCCAGGATTCGATTGATGCCAGAGAGCGTCATCCCTTTTTTTTGACAGCACTGATTTGATCGATCAATGCTGGCAAACATTACCTCCTTTAGATCCAATCAATGTCACGGTACACTATCTCTTTCTTGATGGTCCAGATTCGATCAATGCCACCATACATTTATTCCTTTTTTCGATGATCCAGATATGATCAATGCTAGCGGGATAGACCCCTTTTTACTACTGGCTTGGACTTCTCTATCCCCGTGAGAGTTTCAATTTTGAGATATAAATGGAAAAAGAAAAGCGGCTGTAAACTCATTCAACAAAATTCAAAGGGCTTTTCTCAACTACATGTGTGAATAATCTTATTTCAGGTATATCGAAGCAAAGGCCGAAGTAAATGTTCGATCTAATCGAACAAGCGAACCCCGATTTGTGTGTCACAGGGCATCAAGATGAGCGCATCTCCTATTCTTCCAACGGAGATAAACTATATGCGATTCTGATCCAGCTATAGATACACAGCGAGGGGGGGGGAAGCTTCAGAAGGGAATAAAACTTCCCCTGACAGAGACGGGAGCTCCAAAACCTCCTAAGAACCAGCTTTCAGAGGTACACGTCCGCAATGCAGGAGAAAGAAAGAAAGGAACAAATATGTTGACTCCCGGATGAAGGCGGCCCATGCTGAGATGCAGAAGAGAAAAGAGAAGAAACGGAATCACCCCAGCGAGCATCGATGACGGTCCATCTGCTGGCTGTCCATCTGCAGGTAGGGCAGAGCGATTCTCCCGATTTTGAAAGAAGGAGAGGAGAGGGGAAGCTTGAGTTTTACCGGGGGGGGGCTTCGATGGGGATGCAGGGAGGAGGAGGCGGAGGAGGAGGAAGAAGAATGAGGAGAGAGGAGCAAAATGCAGGTGCGCGGCGGGGGGCGATCGATCGAAGGGAGACTGTGCGCGAATCCAGAGAGGAGAGTCTCTGCAGAAAACAGAGGAAGAAGAAGAAGAAGAAGAAGAAGAAGAGAAGAAGAAGAAATGAGAGTCGGTCTTTCGAAGCCATTTTCCTGCACATGTTTCGGTTTCACACTTGTCCGCCCTCAAATCCCCAGAAGAAGCTGAAGAAGCTGAAGAAAACAGAAGCTGAAGAAGCTGAAGAAAACAGAAGCTGAAGAAGCTGAAGAAAACAGAAGCTGAAGAAAAAAGAAGCTGAAGAAGTTGAAGAAGCTGAAGAAGCTGAAGAAGCTGAAGAAGCTGAAGAAACAGAAGCTAAAGTAACAGAAGCTGAAGAAGCTGAAGAAGCTGAAGAAACAGAAGCTGAAGAAATAGAAGCTGAAGAAGCTGAAGAACAAGCAGAAATGGCCTGGGGGATCTGGCAATTTCCATGGCTTATGCATACCGAGTTCTCACCGAGGCGATCGAGCGCCTGCTATCTATCCATCATCATCGTCGTCGTCTTCTCCGTCGTCGTCATCATCATCATCATCAATCTACGCCATGGTTCGGAGCTCTCCACCGGACCTGATCGCGGTTCCGACCAGCTCCCTTCCATCTGTATTGTCTGCCCTTTCTTTCGAGCCAAGCACGGGGACGAAACCATGCACAGTAGTTCTGCGTGCCCGTTACGTTGGCGCTGTGCGCGGTCTTTGTCCGGCTCAGGCAGCCAACATGGCCCACGCAGATATATGCTTTTTCGAGGGGTTGCGACAACCGCCACGAGACAAACCTTCGGGTCCGCCTTGCTGCTGCCGCAGGATCAACTAACTGTTTCACGGTAACATGCCTAGGAGCCCTCTTTTTCCCTTGGCTGATGTGCCTTTCTTGGAAGATGCGAGATCTTTCGGAATAAACAAGCCTCGAGGGGGCAGACGGGGGCTGGTAAAGGCTTCGGAGATGTTCTGCTCTCTTCTGCGAGATTTTAACTTTCTTACTTCTCTGCGCGGCTTGAATCTTCTAAATGGTTTTCACTACTTGGTAAGCAGCAGCAACCCGCGGCCATTCAATCGCCTTTATTTGGCACCCCCAAAATATCTCGCCAGGGATCGGACATCTCCTGCTTTAAGGTGGTTAATTGTGTGACCAGCCGAACGCTAAACTAGCTCCAATTACGGAGACGAACCCATTGCCCAGAAGACTCTGCCCTAGTGGAACTGCCTCGAGATGAATTGATAGTTGACCATCTCTTCTGTACACTCTTGAGCGTATGAGATGCACCAATTAATGCCCCGATGCACGGCAGTGTTATGCATAATACATTTGGCGGGAGCAGAAGAAGCAATCTCTTGATGCCAAGCACTCAACTGGGAAATCAAGGATGCATCCGACGAGGTGTGTAAAATGCCAGGCTACAGAATATGCTTGTGCCGGTTTATGCCTTGCAAAAATTAAAGAATGCTCGCACGCACCGTCGTCAGCAACAATGCAATGACCCAATGTGCCTCAATGGTTCTACAAATAGAGTCGACCCGTTTCGATCCACGTCTGTAGAACCGCCACAATCGAGAAACCCCGATCATTTTTCGATTCGGGGGTTGATTCGAAGCATATCAAAACCAATAAGCACAACATTTGACAGACATACGGTGTTCACGTGATCCAAGTTTGTGCCAAGGATTTCTCTAATGTTTTCGATGGCAACGGAATGAAGAGAACAAATGTGGCGTAAAACATCGGAATTTGTTGAGCTTGAATTTCAATACATGTCGAATTAGCGATTTCAACTAACCACATTTGCATAAAAAAATTCAATTGATTTACACTACCACTACTAACCCTTAGCTTGTTCTTGCATCTCCCGTTTCATCCCTGCATTTGTTGTGTGGTATGCATCAAAGCCCAACAGCTCAGCTCTAGCCTGATCAGCAAATACATTCTGACAATGCTTCACACCTCGATGGCCTGCATATCACATTCAATTTTTTATCGTAATTGAATGCACGATGATCATGAAATACATGATCATGCTAGTTTATGGTCGAATTTACCTTGAAAAGAATAAGAAAAACAGTATTCTGAAACACACATTATGCATATTCAAATGCATACCTTGGAAGACTTCCGCAACTGAATATCTCGAACTGTGGTCAAATTAGGCCATAAAACATGAAAGCAATGATGAAGTCACAGCTTCAAACTTTTGAAACCTTGCTTAACCCCACTTATCGTAGAATAATGCTTAGAACAAAACACACATGCACGCTTTGAAGCATTCCAAACATTTTACAACCATCTTCATGCAATCATTAGCAGGCAAGGCAGCCGTGTAAATACATAGGAACCAAAAGATCCATGAATTCACAGCACTCTCTGCTTTGCTCACAACTTCATAAGACAAGCCACAAAACTTTACAAGATAAGACAATCAGTATTCAAGGCACAAGCATTGTGCGCCAAGCTCTCAGCATCTTCATATCTACATCAGAAATGAACTATACAGCAGTTTTTCTTGTTTGGTTGGTCATCAATGGTTTCTTATGGTCGAAGTCGTTGATTAAGCTAAGTGTACAAAGCCACAGTTACACCAACAAGTGGACCAACTAGCATAGATGGGAACAACCCAAGAATAATACCAGCAGCAGGACCAAGAAAAGGGAGCTTTCTGGCTACACCTTTGACCAGATGTACTGCCACAATCCCTCCGACAACAAAGAATCCTAGCCGTTTTCCTCGATTTACCAAGATGTGCTTCAATAACTTCTTTGCAATTATGCCAAAGGTTTCAATATCAGTAGGTTCGTCAAGGTTAATGTCATCGTTCTCTTGTGCTACAATCTCCAGATCCTCTCTCGTCACTGGCCTCAACAACAGTTTCTTTGCTCTTGGATCCAGCTCCTCCGAAGCTCTCTACATTGAACAAAAGAAAGATATGAATAAGAATGCAACGAATCAATTCTGCCTAGTGCAGTGAAAAAATGATATATCATGTCCAGTGGACATGCAAAGCAGACGACATCTGTCCATCAGAACACATCCACAGGAAATCCATAAAACAAGGAATTCCTAAAGCTTGGAAAACTTGAATGAGAACAGACCATACACTATCTCAATTGGACTGCAGTAAAAAAGAAAAAGAACACTAGGAATCCGCAGGTGGCCAAGCTCTGCCTATCCATGAAAAGCCGTAGCAAGTTCAGTACACAAGGAACAAACGGCCAGCAAACCCACATCTGTATGAAAAAACTCCTCAATAAGACTATCATAGAGCTAGTAAGTCAAAAAGTTTGTTATAACCTGGAGGAACAAAATCTGTATTTGACAACAATATGATAGAACAAGGAAGTTCTGAAGTTCGGAAAAGCTGAAGGAAAGATATAATCGATTGTATGGCGCATACCCTAGCTCACTTGAGCTGTTGTAGAGGGGGGGGGGGGGAACTAAGAATCGGCATACAATCAAGCCATCCTGCCTATGCAGTACCAGAAGCAACAGCACGTTCATTAGACAAAGAAAAAATGGACATCCTATTACCGCATCTGTAGGTCACAACAACTAATCAACAGAAGTATCATCGTGTTAGGAAGTTCGGAAAGTTAGCTCTTACCAAAAGGAAACAGATCCTTTAGCGCACATTCTAATAGATGGGATCTTGAAACCAAATGGTAGCAAACGGTATCCGTTCGTAGGGCAAGATCTTTCATTCCACTCAACATGCTGAGCTGGGAATGAGATTCTAGAGGTACAAAATGTCGTAGAGGTTTCAAGTATGCTAAATGAAGGGATGATGGAATCATCGGAAGCTATATGCACAAGCTTCCAGGCGATAGTTCTCTTTGAAATGGCTCACGCGAGCCTTGCAGCAGTTTGAAACGAAAGGCACAACGAGTCTGAGCCATACGGCATGAGAGATTCGCAAAGATTTTCCGCTGTGACCATTGCAGCGAGGGGGCGGGAGTGCGAGGCGAGGAGCGAAAGAAGGTACCTGGAGGAGAAGGCGCAGCGCGGGGAGGAGAGATTCGGGGGCCACGGTGGAAGACTTGGGGTTTTGGAACCTGATGAAGGCGGAGCGGAGAGCGGAGACGAAGGCCGGGTGGTTCTCCAGCAGGCGATCGATGGTGCGGAGCCATTGGTGGACGTCGATGAGAGGAACGGCCTGGGAATCCGAAGACCGTTCGCCATCGCCATCGCCATCGCTCGCCATTCTCTGTCGTCGTCGTCGTCTTCTTCTTCTTCTTCTTCTTCTTCTTCGCTCGCACAGAAACCTCAGTTTCCTTTTCTTCTTCGAAATTTTTCGTTTCTTATTTCCAACACTAATCTTCTTTTAATCTTTTCATAATTCTGGTTTTTAATCTCGTTTTGGTTCTTAATCCCTGTTTTAGGTTTCTCTTAATTGTCGGTTGTTATTGGTATGAAGGTCTCTCTTGATTACTGCAACAAAACCCTAGAAAATCGCAGCTTACGAAAACTAGCTCGCAAGCTTCCTAATTAACTCCGAAGCGATCGCTTCCGATTAGCGATACTATAAGAGCGAGATTAGATGGGAGCGGGGGGAGCTAACGGTGCTTAACGGCCATGGCAACAGGACGCAGAGAAGAGCACGAATTAAATTACCCCGGTACCTTCGAAGTAGATCGAACGAATGAAGTCGGTAACAGAATATAGATAATATATATAGCCTAGCCTCGCCAGATGAATCTCTTCACGTTTGTCTCGAGATATACTTAGTGTGAATGGAAGGGTGATATAGACGCTTCTCGATTTGTCTCAAAGCCACGCTCGATCGGATAAACAGAGTCCTTGAGGGCCGATCTCTACGTGTATAGCTGGCCAGCTGTTGTGATCGTGTATCATAAACAGCCCAGGGGTCGACGATCACAACCGATGAAACATGACCATGGATTGGGTCTCGCAAACAGCAGTGATGGCAGGCCGAGCCCAGCATCTCGTCAACCTCGTAAACTCCCGAGAGTTTAGTAGGCCTAATAATCGTCGATGATGTCCTCGAGATCGAATCAGGGAGGCGTGCTCCCTCTTTGATGTCCTTTATATCCCCATGCTATGGATGCACGACCGACCGCATGCGGATGCCGATCGTGTCACCGGAAGCTTCCCCGCTATCGACTCTTTTACAGAATAAACTTCGAGAGGATCGGTACCGCTGCTTTGCAAGTCTGCATGTCCATCCATGTCTGGTTCATGTGTCAGTCAGTGAGTGCCTCCTCTGGCACGATGCTGTTTGACATGTTGTCCTCGCACCTTTTGTGTCTCCGAGCGTAGCTGTATTCGCAAAGCGGCCGATGCATCGACAGCCAAGCTCGTACGATGACGTGCCCGTGCACTCATGGCATGCATGCCTGTGGACTTGAGATCTTGTCTGCTACAGTCTCTCTGCATGATGCTCCAAGGCCACCGTCGCATCCGATGGACATCTCTTAGGATCTATATGCGGCAAAGCACACGACAACCAGCATGCACGAATCCGAAAAGGATCGACGATTGGCACCCATCTTTCATTTCGATGAACAGGCGCATGCCATGATCAGATCATGCTTCCGGCTTCTTCGCCAAGCACACAATATGCGTGTATTTATGTATCGATGCACGTACGTACGTATGTGTATGCATGCATTTATGTATGTATGTATGATCATCTTATGGGATCATGGCCCAGACACATTTGGAGCTTGCTCTGGCCCACATTAGAGGAAGAACTAGCCTCGCTTATTCGCTTCTGATGGATTGATCATGCTCGGGGACAGTGTTAATGCATTCGAACCGTTCCTACGAAGCAGGCGTGTTTGAAAGCCCCGGCCATTTCTGGCACCACAGGAGAGATGTTTTGTGCGTGACTAGGAGTTTGACATGCCATGCCTTCCTCTGTAACAACCCGCATCTGGCTTTTCACGATAAAACAAAGGGGGTCTAGAAAGATTACATGGAAAGTTAGAAATCAACTGCATTCACCAACATCGCAAGGTAATCGATCGGCTTCTCTGGGAACAGCTAGTAATTGTCTCGCTTTCCAAAAGAAGTGCAACGGAGCATCCGTTTTTTTCCAGGCTTCTCTCTCGACTGTGTTTGTGTGGGATTCGGAAGCAGACCCAATTCTGACCCGAAAAGAAGGAATCCAAACCCCCACGGCCCGAAAATGGAAGGCGCTTGTTCAGAGTTCGCCTTGGCAAATCCCTGTGCTAGCAAAGCGGGCTTTGCTTGGAAAAGCCTCGATCTGGAGCAGAGTGTAGCAAAACGATGAATTGCAGAACTGGGGTGTCATCGACAGTTCGATCCGGGGCCAATGTTTGCACCTCCAAGTTCTTCTGGCTGATTTTGTTACGAGCGCGAGGAATGGGGCCAGATCGAGATCCTCTTTTTTGTTTTTTTTTTGTTTCTCTTCGTTCGGAGACGAGAGCAAAAACGTTGGTATTTCTTGGGGTCCGCAGACCCAAAGAACGAACGCAAAAAAAAACGAAGCATTTGGGAGCTGTACATACTCTCTACGACACGCACAGCATACATACAGGAGGACCGTAAAATACGTACGTATACGCCCATCATACGCCGCATACGTACACAAGTATGCATGTATGGGCATGTGTGCATACGCCAGTCACGCATACATGTGTGCCTATGTGTGTACGTATGCATCCTATACACGGACGCACGCACATAGGCACACATGTATGTGTACATGCATGTGTGCGTATGTGTACATGCATGTATGCATACGAATAGGTACGTCGTATACCGTATACGTACATACGTATGTATGGGCATGCATGCATGCATACATACCCACGCATAGGCATACATGCATGCATGCATAACACACAGACGCACGCACGCATACATACAGACACACAGACATACATACATACACACACATGCATGCATACAAACACACATACATACATACATACATATCCACACGCACACACGCATGCATACATACATACATACAGACACGCAGACATAGTACACACACATGCATGCATGCATACGTAGCCGTACGATGCATAAGTGAGACATGCCTAGCCCCGTACGCACCGTACGTCCATGCATATCATCAATCATCCCATGGCAAGCATGCATGCATGCATGCATGCGGAGGAGCGAAGATGCGGCGCATGCATACCCATCCATACGCATGCATGCATGCATGCATATGGATGCGGATGCAGGGAGGGCACGCATGCACATATAAATAAATAAATAAATAAACAAACAAAAAAACAAACAAAATGAATAAACAAATAAATAAATAAATAAATAAAGATATAGATATCTATTTATCTATATATATGAAATATATATAAAAATGAGTCATGCACAGTATCCTAAGCCTAGTTCTTGAGCTCTGTTCCTTCTTCTTCTTCTTTCTTCTTCTTCTTCTTCTTCTTCGCCATGACTCTCTCTCTCTCAGAGACACAGCGAGAGCTCGCCATTAGACCTCAGAACAGGAAGAAGAAGAAGACGCAGAAGAAGAAGAAGAAGAAGAAGAAGCAGAAGAAGAAGCAGACGCAGAAGCAGAAGAAGACGCAGAAACAGAAGAAGAAGAAGAAGCAGCAGCAGCAGAGTACAAGCTACCATCGTCACCACGCCCCCCGCCCCCCTTCTTCTTCTTCTTCTTCTTCTTCTTCACCCCTCCCCCATGTTCCTTTCTTTCTTTCCCTTCCCTTTCCTTTCAACCTGACGACTTCCTTGAATTCCATCCCTGTCTTCTTTGCTTTTCTTCTCCTCGCTTTCCTGTCTGTCCTCTCTCTCTCTCTCTCTCTCTCTCTCTCTCTCTCTCTCCTTCTCCTCTTTCGTCAAGTTCAAAAACAACAGAGAAGCGGAAGACAAGCAAGAACCATGCCCGTTTTCCAATCTCACAGAGTAATCCGATTCTGGGCGGTGCCCTTTTGTACCCCTCCTCCATAGCTGCTTCGAGTAACAACCAATTCGGAGCTCTCTCTCTCTCTCTTACGAAACCGGGCCCCTTTGCTTCTCTCTGATTTCTCCTTCCATGGCTAGCAGAGCTTTGGAAGGCGTTGCAGAGGACTCGATGACGGAGGAGAATCATGGCAACAGCCCTCTCCCAACTAAGGAGCTGGAATTAGCCCGCGACAACTGTAAGCAGAGCTCCAAGGACACGAAGCCTGACAGAAATAAGAAGAAGGCAATGGCTAGAGAGAATGCAGCTTCCATGGGGCTTCCCTCGAACGGCTCCACGGATGACAAGCACAGAGCAGACGAAGATGGAATGAAGAAGAAGGAGAAGGAGAAGGAGAAGGAGGAGGAGGGAGGAAGTGTGAGTGTTTTGGCGCTCTTCAGCTTTGCAGATGGCATCGATTTCGTCCTCATATTCTTGGGCGTGTTGAGCGCCATAGCTCACGGCGCAGCTCTCCCCGTCTTCTTCCTCTACTTCGGGAACCTGGTGAATGGTTTCGGGGCGTATCAGAACGACACCGCGAAGATGGTAGCGGTCGTAAGCCAGGTAAAGAAAGAAAAAAAAAACAAAACACCCTTCTGCTGCTGCTGCTTCAAAACCTCTCTGATTCCGCCATAGCCAGAATCGGCAGCTGTAATTCATCGGTTTTATCTCGATTGTGCTGCGCAGTATTCTCTCTACCTAGTCTACGTGGGGATCGCCGTCTTCATCTCGTCGTGGGCAGGTAAGAAAAAAACACATCTCCGGCCATCGATGGGCCTACGATTTCTTTGGCATTTTGATGTTCTTTCTGTGCAGGGAAGCAGGAGAAAACCTGGTTCTTTCCTGTTCTTTTTTCCCTGTGTTTTTCTGCTCTCCTTGGATTCATCCGCGTAGGAATTCTGAGGTTTCTTCATCTCTCTCGCAGAGGTCGCTTGCTGGATGCATTCTGGAGAGAGGCAGGCGATCAAGATGAGGGTTCGATACCTGGAGGCAATTCTGAGGCAAGATGTGGCTTATTTCGACATGCATGTAGAGGCTGGGATGCTCATGGACAGCGTCTCCACCGATACCCTAATGGTGCAAGATGCCATCAGCGAGAAGGTAACGACTGGAAAAACCCTAGAAAACCCTAAAGAACTCCCCCCATCAAAGAAACCCTCCCTGCAAAAAGGATGGATTCCCCAAGGACATGGGAGAGAAGAACCCCTGACAAGGCACGGCTGAAAAACCCTAGAAAACCCTAAACCCCCCCCCCCCCCCATCATCAACGAAACCCTGCAAAAAGATGGAATCCAGAATCCAAAGGACATTGGAGAAAAGGAAACCCGGAGAAGGCACGACTGAAAAACCCTAGAAAAACCAAAGCCCGAATGAAAGAAACCCGAGACAACAGCTGCAAAAAGATGGATTCAAAAGGACCTGGGAGAAGGAAACCCTGAGAATGAAAAAATGCTCGAAAAACCAAAACACTCATCAAAGGAAACCCTAGAAAACAGCTGAAAAAAGATGGGTTTCAAAAGGACCTGGGAGAAGGAAACCCCCTAAGAAGAACACAGCCCTGCTTTAAAGAATCCCTAATTGAAGGAAGCTCCTTCCATTGTGGTGATTGGTTTGTGCAGATGGGCAATTTCATACAGCACATGGCCACATTCCTCGGAGGTTTCGCTGTGGGTTTCTCATGCGTATGGAGACTGTGCCTCGTCACACTCGCCGTCGTCCCCGTCATTGCATTCGCGGGGGGCCTCTACGCATACACTCTGACACGGCTCACATCGAAGAGCCAGAAGGCCTACAGCGAAGCCGGGGCCATCGCAGAACAGGTACTTGTGCTTCTTCATGCCCCTTTTGTCTCCGGCTATGGACATCGGGGGTTTGATCTGGGCATGGCGATAGGAAATCGGGGTTTGATCTCGCTATGGAGATTGGGTTTGCGAGGCGTAAGTGGGCACTGTCTGTGAAATGTAGGATCTCCGATTTTCGCTTGCATCGCACTTTCTTTTCTTCGTTCGATTCGGTCGTAAGAAGATGGAGAGTTTTTCGTAAGCGGATTCGATCGGATTGTCGGTCTTTGCTGCCAGGCCATGGCCCAGGTCCGAACCGTGTACGCATTCCTCGGCGAGAACAAGGCGATCGCCGCGTACTCGGAGGCGCTCGAAGCTACGAGGAAGCTCGGGTACAAAGGCGGGCTAGCGAAAGGGTGCGGGATGGGGGTGAGCTATGTCTTGCTCTTCTGCTCATGGGCCCTCATCCTGTGGTATGCGGGCATACTGGTCCGCCGCGGCGAAACCAATGGCGGCAAATCCATCACGGCGATCTTCTCGGTCATCATCGGCGGCATGTATGGGTGTCTGATTGATTCCCCCCCCTCCTTTTTCTCTCTCTCTCTCTCTTTGTCGAAGCTCCCACGGATCGGGGTCCATGGAATATGGGTTTAGGGTTTTTAGCATTGGTCCGTGATCGATGAGAGAGAGCCCTCACGACTGGGGATTTGGGGGTTTGGTCTGTGGAATTATGCTTTTAGGTCTCTAGGCCAGGCGGCCTCGAATCTCACCGCGTTTGGGAAAGGAAAAGCCGCGGGATTCCGGATCTTGGAGATGGTGCGCAAGCAGCCGAGCATGGACAGGCACGCTCTCGACGATGGCAAGAGGCTGCCCGAGGTGAAGGGCGACATCGAGCTGCGCAACGTGGTGTTCAGCTATCCATCGCGCCCGGATGCCGTCATCTTCCGCGGCTTCTCGTTGAAGATCCTGTCGGGGAGATCGGTGGCCATCGTGGGGAGCAGCGGCTCGGGGAAGAGCACCGTCGTCTCTCTGATCGAGCGCTTCTACGACCCGATCTCAGGTATAATGATTGCGTCCTCGGATCTTTGTTTTAAATCTTCGCGACGTCGATCCGACGAAGGCAGAGAGAGCGTATGCATTTTGGGCGATGGATTCGGGCAAACCCATTTATTCGGCTTTGGCTTGGCATTGGCATCGGGCATTGGCTTGGTAGGGGAGGTTCTGCTCGACGGAGTGGACATCCGGAGCTTGCAGCTGAAGTGGTTACGGCACCAGATCGGGCTCGTCAGCCAAGAGCCGGCATTGTTCGGAACCAGCATAGCGCAGAACATACTGTACGGGAAAGACGGGGCGGCGAGGGAGGAGATCGAAGAAGCGGCGAAAGCCGCGAACGCGCACGCCTTCATAAGCCAGCTACCCGAAGGCTACGAGACGCAGGTAAAAGAAAGCAGAAAACGTCGGATCGCGTATTTTCGCCAAATCGCCCGAATGGGGGGGGGGGGGGGGGGGGGTTTTTTTTTTTTTGGTTTTTGTCC
>JBBBWG010033263.1:0-40126 GCA_037176905.1 Azolla pinnata
GCCCACCACGCGACCGTGAACCTTGCCGCCCGAAGACACAAAAAACAAACAAACTCGTCGGATTCGGACTCCCAGAAATCATCCTCCATCAGGAAAAAGGGGGGCGAATGCGAATGCGTGCTCGTGGAGCATCGTAAACCCTTAGGAACCAAATTTATAAGGCTAATTTGAATGGTTTAGGGGTAAAAAATAAGTGGGAAACCCGATTATCCTAGGACTGAGACAAACCCGTATGATCATCGGACAGGTGCAAACAAACTACACGACGTAATGGTCAAGGAACCCTCGAAGCTGACCTCTATAAAGAGAATTTGCTAGCTCCTTTCATTGCGGTATCTTTAGACTAAGATAAGTGGGAAACCGGTTTGTCCTAGAACTATAAAATAAACCCATATGAGGTATCCCGTGGTGAAGGGACCCTAGAAGTTGACTTCTCTGAAAGGAACTAGCTGCCTCCTTTTATCACAACATTTTGTTTGCTAAAGGTACGCTAATCTATCGCATGTCAACGTCCGAGACACAATTCAAGGAACCCTCGAAATTGACCTATATAAAAGGAACTAGCTACTTCTTTTGATTACAGCATCTTTAAGATGTTTTGAAAGACTTTCTTGGTCTCTGCCAACCACAGATCCATACTCGTCTTACTTCTGAGGTAATAATCCAAGATAAATATTCTACGGTATTTTGGATTCGTCTCCGGTCCACTTGTGTGGGTTGTCGACCGCCCTTAATCCAGACGATATTGTTTTTCTCTCGGATCGTGTCTAATATCGCTCGATTCATCAGCAGATCGGTAAAATAGGCATACCTGCGACTCGCGCATCAGGTCGTGGGACTCGCGCGCGCGAGCATCGAGCAAGAGCTGGGAGGCGGTGAGGCGGCGCTGGAGGGACTCGATCTCGGCCTCGAGAGCGTCGGCGCGGCCGCCGAGCTCGGAGCGGTGGCGATGCAGCTCGGACATCTGCGCATCGGCGCGCGTTTTCCAGCGCCGCGCCTCCGCACGGCTGCTCGCCCACCCCTCCACCACGGGTGTGAACACGGCCAGAAGCATCGACGAAGCGCCTTCGGGCCGCTGTGTCTCGACCACGGCTCTGATGAGCCCCTTCACAACCGCGGGCCATCCTGTTGCTGCTGTTGTCTCCGATTCGAGCGCTTGCGAGCCATCGGCAATGCTCGATGTCATAGCAAGAACAGCCTCAGGAGAAGCACCAGACCCAATCGCCTCTGTTTGAGCCTCTGCTGACTCCTGCTTTGCCTCGATCCCTTCTTCCTCTTTCCCTGGATCGCTGTTGTCGACGGTTTCCCCAGTCTCCTGTTGCAGTACCCCGAGGGAATCGCTCGGCGGCGACAGTTCCGGCGCATCCGCCTTCGGACGAGGCCCCACGAATTGCACGGCCATCGCGTTGCAGTTCCCTTCACAACTCCCAAAGCTCGATCAGTAGCAGTTCCCTTCGCAAGTTCCCTTCACAAATTCCTGGCCAAACTGCGTGGGATCAGTAGCTGCGATGGTGCGCGTTCTCTTGCCGGTATCCCTTTTATGTAGTTTGGCTTTCTTCTCTTCTTGCTTGCTTCGTTCCTAAGATTAGCATATTGCACCATCGACTGGGCGACTCAATCATGTTTCTTTCCATTCTTACCAAGGGACAATCTGCCCTCTGCTCTACGCTTGCTGTCGACGCCGTCTACGACCAAGAACTTTCTCAAGCTTTTTTCATGGCTTGCAGACACGAAGATACGAGCAATAGATTGGCAAGGAAGATAGAATCGTGTATCTGGTTGGTATATTCGGCAGACATCGGACATTCGGCACAACAATAAATCGGATGCTTGCCAGAGATCTCGGCAACCATTTACAGCATCAAGGATCAATGAGCTCACCCAACGGTGGCGATTCCATCAGAGGCGATTCAATTCTAGCAGGATAAAACAACAAACTGTAGCAACGATTTTCCGGCAGAGATTCCATCCAGGGAGCATCGATTGCGCTCGAATGCATTCCAGCATCTAACCCCTAATCAGTTTCCTAACCCTAGTAAATTTACCCCAAGCAATATCTTCTTGAAAATGTACTCCTAAAGCCCTTTGAAGGGCAGATCTGTGAGTTTGGCAAAACCCAAGAAGAAGAAGAAGAAGAAGAAGAATGAAGAAGAATGAAGAAGAAGAGGGGAGGGGTATGTCTTGTAATTATGATTTCTCCATGAAACCTTCTTCTTCTTCTTCTTCTTCTTCTTCTTCTTCCGCTGCTGCTGCTGCTGCTGCCGCTGCTGCCGCCTCCTGCCGTCGTTCGGTCGTTCGTTCTTCTCTGCAGCTCCTGCTTACCCCCACCCCCCCCGGAGAATCGACGCCCGCAAAGCTCCGTCCGTCCATGGCTTCCCACAGGTCCGTAATTCTC
The DNA here is from genome assembly GCA_037176905.1 of Azolla pinnata. Taxonomy (NCBI): domain Eukaryota; kingdom Viridiplantae; phylum Streptophyta; class Polypodiopsida; order Salviniales; family Salviniaceae; genus Azolla; species Azolla pinnata. Next base: position 2,396 of record JBBBWG010033263.1, read on the forward strand.
TCCCGTCTCTCAGATCCCCTCCCCCCCCCCGTTTTCCTTTTGCCCTTTGTTGCTAGGCATGTCATCCACGAAAGCGCTCTTTTCTTTCCTTTTCGCGCTAAATCTTCCCCCCCGGAAACGTTTCGTGGCCGACGCAAGTATACGAGATTGGTTGGAGAGATGCTGCATTCTGCATTCTCACTTCTTTGCTGGATAGCTTGGCTTTCAGATTGGGCCACATTACCACGCAAAAGGTTGTAAAGGCGTTCCGTTCTGCATTATCGCTTCTTTGCTGGATAGCTGATTAGGTTCTCATTGCCGTGCAAAATCCCCCCTATAAAAGAAATCGATCATAGCTGATCCTGTGGGAAGCAATATTGCTCTCAGCAAACATGCAATCTTTGAGCTTATACATGAAAGAACCACATGAACAATCAAAAACATTACATGCTGTAGCCTTAACAAGTTTACATCTCTTCCCGCATGAGCTTGTATTTGAAAGGAGCATGTGAAATTTTAAACCTTTTAGGAAAATCCAGATACGCTTCAACGATGTCAAGGGGATTTGTGAATCCAGGTAGGATTTGTAAAACATGTGCAGGTCAAACTGCTACTGTAGAAGCAACCCATGTTTAATGACTAGAATATTTGATAGTAAGATATTGGTCACTCAAAGCAAGTTTTCAGTGATACCTTCTAGATATTTTTTGTTCAAAACAGTATCAAGTGCTACCTAGTTATGGTCACATTGGCAAATGTTGGTTGAGGGTTGTAATTCCATAATATAATCCCATTTACAATATTTTGATGGTGCAGCGTTTTAACGGTTTTTAACATGACAGTCGTTGTTTTGCAAATGACAAGCATTTATCGCTTATAATTGTCTATAGATTGACAGGATAAGAATCAGGATGCGGTTGTGTTATAAATGGATTCGTCCTCCATAACAATTGTTTTATTTGAATTCATTTTTTCTCCATACCTACAATGAATGCCTGAATCTCATTTTCTGAAAAATTAACTGAAATTTCAGGCATTGCTCTTTTATTTGGTGACTTTGAAGTACAACAAAGAATACCAATGGGTTCACCTGCTGGCATTATTCGAGAGTTGGTTCGAGATCTGAATATTTCGCCTATTAACTCCAGCTACCGTCCTCCCATGCCATCTCCTGCAGTGCTCCATCCCAATCTTGATTGGTCTTTGCAAGATCTCAAAGAGGAGCTTGACACTTTACAGAGAAGCCTCACGAAATCACCTGTCTTACCAAATGATCTTTCTCCTTTCAAGCAGGAAAAAGGTTCTTACAGGTTCGTACCTTAAAAAATATGATTGCGCAATGTTCTTTCAGAATGTTCAAGTTATGAACTAGGAGTGAAATTTTGGAAATTTGCTACGGGATTATTGTAAAATTTAAAGGATATGTTCAGTATCACAGGACACATTCATATGATGGAACCTCATAATTTTTTGTGTTGCGCCTTCCATCCAAAGATTTGACGTAAGGTTCTGTTTCGTGTCTATGTTTGTTTTTGCCTTCAAGTCTTGGGATAATCTGGTAGATCATTTGTGAGTTTCTGCATGTTCATGTATGTGCTACAAGTTTGTCTCGCTGTGTGACTGAGTAGCAGTTACTAGTGATTTCAGCTATATGATGGTAAATTGCACCTTGCAATCCTGAGTTTCTGAGGTCATCTTGTTCTCCCAGAACACAGCTCTTTGTCTATAAGGAACTTGTGAGGTGTATTATTCGACACTGATGATTTTAATAGAGGACACCTTTAGTAAATTAAATGTCTCAATTCTTTTCTCAAAGTTTATTATAAAACCAATGACGTGCATCCTTCCTCATGTATTGTTTCACCTCCTCGTGCATCTTTTTGTTTCAAGTAGTATAATTCATATATAAATATTTATTTTATGTTCTCATTATTTCGTTCTTTCTCTATCTCTCTGTCTACCTGTCTCTCTTTATCCTCTGAAGAATTTCATCGAAATGTGTTTATTTATATTTATTGGTGGGACCTAAAATTTTTCTGGAATAGTGAGAACATAGAGCACGTTTTAATACAGCACATCTTTAATTTTTTAGCTTTTCGTGGAAGGAACTATCAGTTACTGCAGATTTTGGCAGATCAGGGCGTCCATTCAGGATTTCTGCATTTGATAGTGATTCTGATAGTGAGGAAGAAAGTTTAGAATTTCAGAAAAAGCTAGAACAGAAGGAAACTTGTGTTGAGTCAAAGGATTCTGAAGGCAGGTAACACTTCAACTTTCACTTGTGACTTCAAGCTCAACAATTGGATGGTTTATTGGCCTGTTTTTACAATCTAACTTCACATCAAATTTCCAGTGTGTTGAACCAGTCCTCAAACTGGTAGAGATGCTAAATTCTAGACAAAATTGTTCTCCTCTTGTTGACACGTTTCAGTAGAATTCCAGTGAATTTGCTTACAGATACTGTTACTGGGGTAGCCAGGTGGTACTGTTCTCATTCTATTTTGCTCCAAGGATCTTATTAGGGTTGGCAAGAGACAAGATTAGATTGAAATCTATACATTTGTCATGGGTAGATATTGGCTTAGAATTCAAGCTTGCATGGTGGAGTTTATAGTTTGTGGATGAAAGACATTAATGTAAGTCAATAATTTTGTATGTGAAACTACAGATCCATTCCCGGAAGTACTCATGCAATTGTGAATATTAAAGAGCCATGGCTTCTGCCTAAAACTGAGATATCTGAAGGACTGATGTTTGAGCTTGAGCGTGGAAGGCTTCAGAGAGTACAGGTGGTTTTTCTCTTGCATATGGAGAAGTATTATCTTGGGTGGTATTCTAAGGAATTAAGTTAGTCAAAATTCAATTCCATTCAATAATATGTTTGGAGAACCAGGAAGAGATCCGTCAAAGAAGATTTGTGTTGGAAGCAGCTGTTGAAGAGGAAAACGTAAGGTCAGCTGCAATCCTCAACCAGGTTGAAAAAGAAGAGGAATCAAAGCGTGAGGTTGCACGCCGCATAGACAAACAGTATCAGCGGTCAATGTAAGTTCTTCAGTTTTCAGTAGGGAGCAAGTAAAATGAACAATTTTTCCCATTAGCATAAGAATACATCATAACACATCACGGAAATGTTATGTACATAATGATTTTATTCTTGTAGAGTGGAAGTATCACCTAGTAGCCTGTCTCCCTCTACTATTTCATCTTCTCTGTGCCTTACAACACAAACATTTTCATTATGCATATTGTTATTGAGCGAGATGTTACACCAGTGAGGGTGTACCACCTGTCTGGTGCAATCATATTTAGTTTTAATCTCTTAACCAGTTTAAGCCATTGGGATCATTAGAAATGATGGTCTTACCTTGAATCTTTGGGATAGTATATAATAGCCTTATTCGCATTGTCAGGAGTTAGGACACTTAAGTTGGTCACACAATAGATGAGTGGGTTTGGTTGTTTTTTATCATATTTCTAACTAATTTGGTCTGGAGGTGCAGTGCTGAAGTTCGTGACATACATCTATCTGCTATACAGCGTGAACACGAGCAGCGCTCACAGGTGGAAGAAAGAAAACTCAGAAGAGAAGCTGATGCTAAGAAGAGAGAAGCTTTGGCTCGAGAAGAACGAGAACGACAAGAGAAAGCGAAAGCCGAAGCCGAGGTAATTATATTGAAATTGTAGAGGGATCATGTGGATAGTGGCCAAACTATTGCCAAAATGAGCCATTGAATGCGTGATCCTTGTTATAATCTTTATTTGTTCTTTTGAAGCTACAGATTGATGTCTCTGCGTGGGTGATATACTAGCTTGGTTTGAAAGTTCTTCTATGTCAAGTGGATTACTGAAGCTCGTTTGTGTCTAAGTGGATTTCATGCTCAGTATGTCTGTGCATTCCTGTTACTCAAACACAACCTTTTTCTAAGTTTTTTTCCCTGTTGTAGGCTAAAAGAATAGAGGATGCAAAAATTGCTGTTGAGGCTGAGAGAAAGAAGCATGCAGAGGACATGGCTTTGCAGAAGGCTGAAGCAGAAAAACTAGCGAAAGAAGCGAAAGAACGTGCTGTTGAGAAGAGTAAATCATCAGGTTCTAGTCTAATTGTCTAAGAACTTTTTTTTCCTTATTTTAGTTTCAGATTTTTCACTGCTTAACTTAAAACAGGTCCAAAGGCAAAAGTATCTGAAAGTGGTGCAAATGTTGAGAACTTAAGGAGAATGAAACTTAATGCTCTGCTTGAGATGTCTCAGCCTCTACAAATGGATCCAAGCTTGAAGAAGGCAAGTCTCAAGAATTGTTGGAGGATGGTTTTCTGGGAATGTGTGTATACTTGTATGTACTATTCTAATCTGGTAGCACTATTTTATTGTTGATATTTCCATTTTGGAGTATGGATTCTTTTCGATCTATCAAATGCTGAAAGCATTCTTTTATCCATTTTGAAGGCTTAGTTCAAATGAGGTCTAATAGTTACTCTTTATTATTGTTGACATTTCTTTTCTCCAGTGTATCGGTTTTTTCTAATTAATTCAAATACTGAAAACACCCAATTACTCTCCATTATCAGCATAGCTCAAATGAGGTCTAGTGAGTTTGTGTTGTTGGAAGGCTTTCCTATGGTGGCTTGGTTTTTCTTACTTTGTAACCTTTTAAGGACCACAAGAAATGCTTTTGGGCATTTATCAGCTATGTTTTTCAAGGTTTCTAAGGTCATATGAGGTGTAATGTGTCTCAATTCCTTGAAGTCATTACTGTATTGATTCGGATTTTCTCATGTTTCAGTCCTTAAAGGACCATGAGCGAAGCCTCACAAAGCTCTTACAACAAGTTTCTGCAACACAAGAACAAGTGAGGTAACAGGGATTCCTGTTTTTGTTTCTTGGGAGATGAGAGTTGAGCTTTTATCCCGTGATTGCTCTCTAACTTGTATAATGATGGAGTTGTGCTTACCTGGGGTCTTTTTATTTAACTATTCATGTTCTATATGCCATTTACCTAGTAAGTGTGTTGTTCATACAGGATAAAATCCATAAATCTAATAAATGAGTTGTTATCTTCTCCTTATCAAGCATTCTCGTTGACGACATTTGTGTCAAAGGTAAACATTATTCCTTTTTGTGTTTTTTTTATGGTTCCTTCACAAAAGAATCTGATCTATAAACCTGACACAAAAACGCTCTATCATAAAGTGAGAATTTTTTTACCCTCCTGATTCTCACACAAACAAACTTCTTTCAGTTGATGTCCCAGTGTGAGATTCAAGTATCAAAGCTTCCTTCTTTTGCGTTTGCTCTCGCCCAAGTTGTTGTGAACATCAGTTCTCGGGTAGATATTTGCCAACTCTCCATACATAATTTACACAGGTTTTATATAATATTATGTACTAGTTTATTAAGCTTCCTTCTAGGGAAGACTTACAAATCTGGCTTAGCAACAGTTTGATGGACACGGCTGTTAAGTTTTTCTATGGCATCCCAGCTTCGATCACTGGTTCAAGCAAAACATATGACCAAGGGCTTTATCTTTCTTGACTTGCTCTAGGCTGTATGTTTATCTTCCAATTCCATAATGTCTAAAAAAGTGAAGTTATGTTTTGGATTTCCATTTAGTAAAAGCACTCGTTATTCAAACATCTCACCTCATCTAGTCTCATCAGGCTACGTTAAAGCCTTGCAATATATCTTAGTGAATGCATTACGAGAAACCTATTAGTTTCTGCGTGTTCAATTTTATTTAAGAAGAAAATGTCGTGATTAATAGGATGAATTATAATTCTGCAAAAGCAAAATTGTGAAATGTCTTTCTTTTACTATACTTACCGATGGTAGTTTGTTCTTACATGTGAAAAGATACCAGATGTCATGGAGATTGTGTTTGCGAAATTAAACCAAGTTTGCATCTATACTGTACCCAAGTATTATACTTTCACAAAGGTAAATTTTTCAGTTGATGCATGAGTTGGAATGTAATGTTGAGCATGTGAATTGAGGACGGCATCCTTATTAAAATCAATAACTACTTTGGCAAGAAAATTTATATTGACGATAATCCATTTAACCTCCAGTGATATATTTTATGAAACTGATTGCAGAGTCAATTTGATAACGACAGAGACTACTATAAGCTACTCGGTTATCTTGAAAGTGAAGGCGGAATTGAGAGCACCGACGACTACGTTTCTCGCATGAGTGCATATGTGACACTATATGCTGCAATAATCCAGGTACGCATATTGACCCAACATGTATGGATCTTTACTGGATGTTTCTTAGTTTTCAAGGTGGGTGCTAATTCTTTCAGGCAGAAATAGATGGCACATCTCGATGTCTCAAAGAGGGGTGGATATGGTGTGCTCGACTCCTTAATGCTCTTCCTGCTGATAGGCTTACTGCTTCAGCTCTTGAAGCATTTTTGAAGGTTGATTTTCGTCAGTGTTCTGATATATTGTGTAGTGGTCTAATGTAGTTTTTGTTGGTTAACCATCTCTGATGCGATGCTATTTGCCTTGTTATTATATAGTTGATTTATCACAGAGCTTTACACTGGTTTTTTTTGGCAACCAGGTAGCGGGTTTTAAGCTTTATATGGTATATCAGAAAGCGTTTTTGAAATTATTGAACGTTATCGTGGTTGATTTCATCGGAAGTCTCAAGCAACAGAAAGACCCGGACTCCAGAGCTGTTTTAAGTCGTTTAGAAACGTATATTGGAACGCGACAATTTATGAAAGAACCAGATGGCCGAAGCATGCCAAAGTCGGATTTGTCGTCTGCACTGAAGTGTTAAATCGTCTTCGGTGATTTCACGTGTCTTGATATCTCCGCATGTGTAACATTTTTTCTGTATATTAAATTGACAAGAATGCAGAATTTGTTGAGGGCTAGTGGAATTGTTGGGTGGTGTACATTTCACATGCTTCTCGAGCGACAGTATAGATACAGGAGTGACCACATACATCATTGATGATGCTTATAGTGGTTTGAGAGATTATTTTGGCAATTAAAGTTTTCCTAGTGTAAAATCCAAAAGAGTTTGTAGGCTTGCTTTTTGTTGTGTGCTTTGAAAAATGCTTCTAAATGGTGCTCTTTCTAATAATGTCTTGCATCCTGAGATTCTATGATCATGCATTATTGAAGGAGCACAGCAAAAGGCAGCTGATTTTACCAGCTAAGTCTTCTGTTTGTGATACTGTGTCTTAATCAACTTTTAAGGGCTATGACAAATTAATTACTTTGAAGGCCATATCACAACTCTATAGCTGAGTTTTATCATAATGCACACCATCGCCATGCCCATAATTGAGTATGATATAATTCCCTCAAAGTTTGATTATCGGCACGTTCAGTGATTGGGGAAATGGTCTCTGATAGGTTCTAGCACCATCAATGCTCCCATGCGATGGTGCACCTGCATGATGCAATATCATGGTGCTATAAAATCCTTTTTTAAGCATTGGGAGTGTTATATAGATCGAGAATAGCAGATGAAGATGCTTGGCAATCAACATTTCTCAATAGCACACCGATTCTAATTGGCTTGATATGCTACTAGGCTTGGTTGTTAGAGAGATTATGCTGAGGCAAAGAGTACTTACTGGCTTCATGTAGGGAAATAATGATACAAAGTGCTTCTCATAGGTAGGGAAATAATCGTAAACGATTGAATAAGAAATGATGGAGTCAGTAAAGTGATGCAATGCGGTCTCGTGTTAACTCGCACTATTTCTTTTCCCAAAACATCCACACATATACATTGTACTGGTGGGGTCTTATATAGTAGCTATTATATATATCAGTAAAAGAAATTTGTAATATTCTCGCCAATTGAAAGAAAATCTTTTAACGATCCTCCTTAAGTTTATCTGCCTTCATGTGATACCACAATTCAATATTTGCATTGTTTTGTTCCATTTGTGCGAGCTAATTCCCCTTCATTTGAATGTTTACTGGTTACTTCAGCTCCGACCTTGGTTTTGGAATGCAATAACAAGAAACTGCTTGCATCAAGTGCATGGTATTAAAAAAAATCACTTAAAGGATAAATTTTTAAACATTTAGGGTTTAAGTTTGAAGAATGAGACAATCGAGAACACATTGAGCAAGAGAGAAGGGGCAAGAGGAATACAACACAAGTTAAACTCGGGGTCCCATAATTGGTGTTATTCACCTTGATTGGATCAGCCAATATTTACACGTGCTCGTGGGCTCCGTTTGCAAGGAAGCAAAATGCCTAAGCTTCTAGAACTTTCCAAAACCTTTGAAAAGCCTTTTAAAAGATATGTGTTGTTTTCTCAAAGATTCATTTAATCGGGCGATAGTGACATTCTTCTAAGATCCACAGTTTAAGATAGGCGAGCACCGATCGGTTTTAGCGGATTGCAAAGAGTTGTTGACTGCATGCTCTGGTTTCATGCCTATTTGTTTCTTCTTGTTTGTTTGATATTTGCTCAGGTTCCATTTCCATCAACTGCTCTCTAGTTGCGAGAACACAGACATATAACCGATTTGTGGATGAGTTGAGTGCACCTTTACTTATACGTACGTACATGTATAGATAGATCTATACATACGAACGAGCGATCGATGAACTGATTGCAACTATGCTTATACATACATACTTACATAATGCACGCACACATACAAACACACACACACACATGCATGCATGCATACATATATATAAACACATACATACACACATATGCCAAACTGTGTTTATACATGCATGCATTCATACGTGCGTAGATGTATACAGGCCCGACCATCATCATCATGGATCCGTGATATGAGCATGGATGTATACACCACATTCAAATCTACAAACCAGATCACCACCACCATCATCAGCATCAGCATCATCACCACCAACATCACCATCACACACCGCCACCACCAGCATCATCATCATCGTTCCATGATAAGAGCGAAGATGCAGCTTGTTGAACCGAGCAATCCATACGGACTGGTCGGTGGTCATGATCATTGATCCATGATGCAAGCGCAAATGCTTCCCATTCGATCGACCAAATCCATATTGCGGCCTGATCATCATCACCTCATCATGACCACCATCGCCGCCGCCACCACCGCCGCCACCATCATAATCATCAGATGATGCGAGCATAGAGAACAAGCCAGATCAGCAAAAGCATCACCACCGTCACCATCATGACCATCATCATCATCGGCATCAACATCAGCATTAGCATCAACATCAGCATCAACATCAACATCAGCATCAACATCAGCATCAGCATCAGCATCAGCATCAACATCAGCATCAGCATCAGCATCAACATCAACATCATATCATCATCATCATCATCATCACCACCACCATCATCATTACCACCATCAACATCACCACAATCACCATCATCATTCACCATCATCATCATCACCACAACCACCATCAACATTCACCACCACTACCATCATCATCATCACCACAGCACCATCATCATTCACCACCATCATCATCATAGACCGACTTGAACTTTGAACTTAGTTTCATTTTTTTACACCTTCATTTTATGAAGCGCTCTGCTTCTTCTTCATTCTTTCTTCTTCTTTCTTCTTCTTCTTCTTCTTCTCTTTGTTCCCCACCGCCTCGCCGTCTCTGAGTTTTAGGGTTTTGCTTCCCCGTCTCGGGACTACCTTCTCCATCGCCAGGTCCCCGCTCGCGCTCTCGCTGCAGGTAACGTCTCTCCTTCTCCTTCTCCCTCTCCCTCTCTTCAAAACGCTTCGCTCTGCAAACGGCCTCTTCTGTAGGACTGTTCCTCGGTTTTTTCCTCAACGGTCTACGCTCGTAGGGTTTGTTTTCTCCTCATGTGCGTCCTTTGCTCCTCCCCCTCAGCGTACCCCTCGGCCGTTTCGGGGCGATTTTGTGTTTCCAGCTTCGCCTTCGTGCTCAGAGTCCGTACACAGCTCGTCTCGACAATTTGTGCGAGGTTTTACCTCTCTCCTGTTTTCAAGGACCAGCTTCACGTACGCGGCTTCTGCCGAGTTCTGTTCCTCTTCAGCACCGAAATTGTAATCTTTTATGCTGCGCGGGCGAATTTGCTGCCTCTTCTGAGACGTGCAAAAGCATAGTAGCTTATTTTGAGCGATGCACTGCTGGTGTTTCCTCTTCAGAGAGCAGCAAAGTATGCTATATGTGCTGGCGTTTGCAGTTCATTGATAATCATCCATTGCCAGCTTTCTTCTTAGCTTTTTCTTAGTAAAAGAAGCAGCTTTACACTAAGCTTGTGTATTTGATCGAGAATACTACCTTGTAACAGACCGGGGCCATATTTCTGTCCAGTAGGAACTAACCGAGTGTGAAGTTTGTGAGGCCATGTAGTGTGCCGCAGTTTGTTAGAGTTCTTTCCTGTGCGGATATCTTTGTGCCTTAGAACAGTGTCTACTTTCGTTTAAGTTTACAAATTTTGGCTGCTTATACCGACGGCAGCATGATATACAAATTTGTGCAAATGCTTCTGCTTGCAGCAGTTTTTGTGAGTATTGACAGTCCCAAGACCAGTGTCTTCTTATAGGTTTCATTTAACCTGCTCCCTAAATTCCATAGCTGGCAAAAAAGTCGTGAAATCATTTGTTCTGAACCGGAGTTTACATCTGTATCTTGAACTTCTATCCTCAAAGGCAAGCATATTATGTAGTCTGGATGATCCATTTTGGTTTATCCCTGCAAGTAAGCATGTATGATACCATTCGATTGATTTTTTTGGCTGTTAACAGGTATGCAAATTGTGTGAAGATTCTCTGCGGAAAAGTTAATCATGTATAACGGATCAGGCCCCCCAGGGGTGCCACCTATGATGCCCCCTATTCCTCCTCAACCACCAATTCCTCTTCTTCCGCAACAACAGCAACAACAATATCCTCCTGCACAACCACAACAAGCTAATATGCTTCATCATCAACAGCTTCCGATGCATAATATTCATCAACAGACCCCTATGCATAATATTCAACAACAGGTTCCTATGCACAATCTTCATCCTCAATATGTACTACAAGTGCCTGGACAGCCTTCCATGCCTCCTCCACCTCCACCTCCGCCTGTTCCTGGTTCAGAAGTTTCCATGGGCGATTCAGAAGCTCAGTTGGATGAGAAGGCTCGCAAGTGGATGCAGCTTAACACCAAGCGGTATGGTGAGAAGAGGAAGTTTGGGTTTGTGGAGACACAGAAGGAGGACATGCCCCCTGAACATGTTCGCAAGATTATCAGGTATCAGCAGTTACTTCAGTTATATATGTTTTGGTTGTATGAAAATCACATATTAAATATACCAAAAGATCAATAACCCACCACTCTCTCTACGTTATGGGGGTAATCATACAAAATTTACGGTTGATATATTCAAGTATAAAAACAACAGTATTATCATATCTCACTTCCATGAAAATGTTCATTGATCATAGAATTGGGATCATATTACAGCTACCTTTTTTGAATTCTAAAATGCATCCGTTGGATTTAAAATGGCATCTTTAGTATCTAATTTTGTAGATGATGCTGATGATTATCTTTGGGTTGTGTACTCATATTATTTTATTTACGAAGTGACAATCTCTGTGTTCTTGCAGAGACCACGGTGATATGTCCTCCAAGAAATATAGACATGACAAGCGGGTTTATCTTGGGGCTCTAAAGTTTGTTCCTCATGCTGTTTACAAGCTCCTCGAGAACATGCCAATGCCATGGGAACAGGTAACAATCATATTTGAGCAGCTTACTTTTTTAATTTGAACTGGTCAAATAATGTGCCTTGAACCTAATGATGTATCGGTAATTTATGTTACAGGTTAGGGAGGTAAAAGTTCTGTACCATATTACTGGTGCTATTACATTTGTGGATGAGATTCCGTGGGTTGTTGAGCCTATTTTCTTAGCTCAGGTAATAGGTTATTCTGGTTAAATTTGTGAGTTATTAAAGCTCATTGACTATTTAGCATGTATAATGAAGCATGTTGTATGTATGAATATCCTTAGAACTCATATTGTTTGTTTCTTTACTGTATAGTGGGGAACAATGTGGATTATGATGAGACGTGAGAAAAGGGACAGGCGCCATTTCAAGAGAATGCGATTTCCACCCTTTGATGATGAGGAACCCCCTCTAGATTATGCTGATAACCTGCTTGATGTGGATCCACTGGAACCAATACAATTGGAGCTGGATGAAGAAGAGGATTCTGCTGTGTACACATGGTTTTATGACCATAAGCCTCTTGTGAAATCAAAGTTGATCAATGGTCCAAGTTACAAAAGGTGGCAACTAGCTTTGCCTATCATGGCAACCTTATACAGGTTGGCTGGGCAGTTGTTGTCAGACCTGACAGACAGAAATTACTTTTATCTTTTTGATATGGAGTCTTTCTTCACCGCAAAGGCTCTAAATATGTGCATTCCAGGTACCCCTAAAAATGATTTAATTGGCCTTGCTCTTTTGTTTTAACCTACTTCTACATGTTTTAATGGTATAAATGTCATTCAGGTGGTCCTAAGTTTGAACCTTTGTATCGTGATATGGAGAAAGGAGATGAGGATTGGAATGAATTTAATGATATAAACAAGCTCATTATCAGATCGCCACTCCGTACAGAATACAGGATTGCTTTCCCTCATCTCTACAATAACAGGCCTAGAAAAGTGCGACTGAGCATCTACCATACACCTATGATTATGTACATCAGGACAGAAGATCCTGATTTGCCTGCTTTTTATTTTGATCCCCTTATTCATCCAATTGCCCATTATAAGTCATTCCACAAAGATAAAAAAGTGAATGATGAGGATGAGCAGGTCAACACCCATTTCAAACTCCCGGAAGAATTCGGAATTCCAGATGAACTGACCTATCCTGAAGAGTTCACCCTTCCAGAAGGTGTTGAACCGCTGCTGTCAAACGTTCCGCTTTATACGGATACCACAGCTGCTGGAATTGCTCTGCTTTTCGCTCCTCGGCCTTTTAACATGAGATCTGGGCGCATGAGGAGAGCTGAAGACATTCCATTAGTGTCAGATTGGTACAAGGAGCACTGGTAAGATTTTGATATCGTTTGTTGTTTCATGTAACTTAACCAAATTCACTTCATTAGTTAATTGTCATTTTAAACATCTACTGACATCTGCTTCCTTTCTAATGCAGCCCTCCGTCATACCCAGTGAAGGTGCGAGTAAGTTACCAGAAGCTGTTGAAATGCTTTGTTCTCAATGAGCTTCATCACAGGCCTCCAAAAGCTCAGAAGAAGAAATATCTCTTCCGTTCATTAAGGGCTACCAAGTTTTTCCAGACCACTGAGTTGGATTGGGCTGAGGCAGGCTTGCAAGTTTGTAAGCAAGGGTACAATATGTTGAATCTATTGATTCATAGGAAGAATTTGAATTATCTTCATTTGGATTACAATTTTAACCTCAAACCAGTCAAAACTTTGACGACCAAAGAACGTAAGAAATCTCGATTTGGAAATGCCTTCCACTTATGTAGAGAGATACTACGGTTGACAAAATTGGTGGTGGATGCCAATATTCAGTTCCGCCTAGGGAATGTTGATGCATTCCAGCTGGCAGATGGACTTCAGTACACCTTCTCTCATGTTGGTCAACTTACTGGAATGTATAGATACAAGTACAGACTCATGAGGCAAATCAGAATGTGCAAGGACTTGAAGCATCTAATTTATTATAGGTTCAACACAGGGCCTGTGGGCAAGGGACCTGGGTGTGGGTTTTGGGCACCAATGTGGAGAGTTTGGCTGTTCTTTCTCAGAGGTGTTGTACCTCTCCTCGAGAGATGGCTTGGCAATTTGCTTGCCCGTCAGTTTGAGGGTAGGCATTCAAAAGGAGTTGCAAAAACTGTGACGAAGCAACGTGTTGAAAGTCATTTTGATTTGGAGCTAAGGGCTGCCGTGATGCATGATGTACTGGATGCCATGCCTGGTATTATGACCATCCTTGCTAAGTTTTCTTGTTAACTGATTCTGTTTCTGATCAATAACATAGTAATGAAATATCCTCTTGAAATGTGATAGAGGGTATCAAGCAAAACAAGGCTCGAACTATCTTGCAGCATTTGAGTGAGGCATGGAGATGCTGGAAAGCCAATATCCCCTGGAAGGTAAGAAGGCAATAATGTTTAGAACGGGGATGAACGTGTCTCATATGGTTCTTCACTAATCTGTGTTACTCTTGTCCTTTAGGTTCCTGGCCTTCCTGTTCCAATTGAGAACATGATCTTGCGTTATGTGAAGTCAAAAGCTGATTGGTGGACGAATGTTGCACATTACAATAGGGAACGTATCCGTCGTGGTGCAACTGTAGACAAAACTGTCTGCCGAAAGAATCTCGGAAGGTTGACTCGATTATGGCTGAAAGATGAACAGGTGGGTTGACATTATTGATACCAGATAATGTAGAGTAGCTGGGTTTCTTTTTAGTTCTTGTACTACATTAAATTTGAGAATTTCCTTTTGTTAACCGAAATTGTTAATGTTTACAGGAGCGACAACACAACTATCTCAAGGATGGACCATATGTCACTCCAGAGGAGGCTGTTGCAATATACACTACAACTGTGCATTGGTTGGAATCTAGGAAGTTCTCACCCATTCCATTTCCTCCTCTTTCATACAAACACGATACAAAGCTTTTGATCCTTGCATTAGAACGACTGAAAGAGTCCTACAGTGTAGCTGTACGGCTTAATCAGCAACAACGGGAGGAACTTGGCCTCATAGAACAGGTAATTCTCACAAATGTTGTAAGCTTGTATCCATGTTTTGGCTTCTAACCCATGATGAAACTTGGTGCCATGGAAATTCAGAAAGTTGAGCTGCAGCTCATTTACAACAGTCCAATAATGAATGGACTTAAAATTCATAAAGGAGATATAGCTTCCAATACCAAGTCTCTTATCTTATATTATTGTGCATAAGATGTAATATCTTGTCTATGGTTATTTTACAGGCATATGATAATCCACATGAAGCTTTATCAAGGATTAAGCGCCATCTATTGACACAACGTGCTTTCAAAGAAGTAAAATGCTGTTCCTGATGAAATTCTAATTTTAAGCCTTTATTATATTATTACATATCATTCCATATGAATGTAATTTGGTTACGTTTCAGGTTGGCATAGAGTTCATGGATTTGTATAGCTACCTCATACCAGTGTATGAAATCGAACCATTGGAAAAGATCACTGATGCATATCTTGATCAGTACTTATGGTATGAAGGTGACAAGAGGCATTTGTTCCCTAACTGGATCAAGCCTGCTGATTCTGAACCACCACCTTTGCTCGTATACAAATGGTGCCAAGGTATTAACAACTTGCAGGACATTTGGGATACTAATGAAGGGGAATGTGTGGTCATGCTACAAACGAAATTTGAGAAATTCTTCGAGAAGATTGATCTAACAATGTTAAATAGGTGCGCCCATTCAATGTTATTTATTAATATTACATGATATTGTATTTATATTCAGTAGCTAATTGTCATTTGATGCATCTCAGGCTGCTGCGTCTGGTACTTGATCATAACATAGCAGATTATGTTACTGCAAAAAACAATGTTATCCTTTCATACAAGGACATGAGTCATACAAATTCATATGGGTTGATAAGGGGACTGCAGTTTGCGTCATTCGTGGTACAGTATTATGGACTTGTCTTGGACCTGTTAGTACTTGGTTTGACCAGGGCTAGTGAGATTGCAGGCCCTCCTCAAATGCCGAATGAATTCATTACATATTGGGACACTAAAGTTGAGACTCGCCATCCCATTCGCCTTTACTCGAGGTACATTGACAGAGTGCATATATTGTTTAGGTTTACTCATGAAGAGGCACGGGACCTTATCCAGCGTTACTTAACTGAGCATCCTGATCCAAACAATGAGAACATAGTTGGTTATAATAACAAAAAATGCTGGCCAAGGGATGCACGTATGCGACTAATGAAGCATGATGGTATGTATGCTCCATTCTTTATCAGAAATGGTCCGTAATTTTCATGAAGGTCATGACAGTCAGCTGTTTCTTTTTCGTTTATTTTAACAGTGAATCTTGGTAGAAGTGTGTTTTGGGACATAAAGAATAGGCTGCCACGTAGTATAACCACTCTTGAGTGGGAGAACAGTTTTGTGTCTGTATACAGCAAGGACAATCCAAATCTGCTTTTCAGCATGTAAGTTTTCTAGAATTAAACAAAATTGCGTTTTAAGTTGTATTACCATTTATTGATAAATCTGTTCACATCTAGGTGTGGATTTGAGGTGAGGATCATGCCAAAGATTCGAATGTCACATGAAGCTTTTATTAATAATAAAGATGGAGTATGGCATCTACAAAATGAGCAAACAAAGGAGCGGACTGCTGTAGCATATTTACGTGTAGATGATGAGCATCTCAAGGTCTTTGAAAATAGGGTCAGGCAAATATTAATGTCTTCTGGTTCAACAACATTTACCAAGATTGTCAATAAGTGGAATACTGCACTCATAGGTAAGAGTTAATTCATCACCCTAGAATCAAACAATCAATTTTCTAGTTTGCATCTTCAAGTTCATTCTTGTATTTTTTGTAGGGCTTATGACTTACTTCAGAGAGGCCACAGTCCATACCCAGGAGCTACTTGACTTGCTTGTTAAATGTGAGAATAAGATCCAGACACGTATAAAGATTGGCTTGAACTCCAAAATGCCTAGCAGGTTTTTTTCTTTTTACAGTATAGGAATCTCTTTGATACTTTGGTATGTTTGTTAAGATTGAGTTTCTAATTTAATTGAATTTTATTTTGATGTCAGGTTTCCACCTGTCATTTTTTATACTCCAAAGGAAATTGGAGGATTGGGCATGCTATCTATGGGTCATATATTGATACCACAAAGTGATCTAAGGTACAGCCAACAGACAGATGTTGGAGTAACCCACTTCCGCAGCGGAATGAGTCATGAGGATGAGCAGCTGATACCAAATCTCTATCGGTACATACAGGTAGATCTATTGTTCCCTGATGTCTAGGATAATAATTAATTAATCTGTTTGCTGCAGATGAGGACAAATATTTACATAAATCTTACAGAAAATATCGGGCTGTTTTTCCACTTGCACTCACCTGCTACACACAGTTCTATTTGATTTTTTTAATGGGCATGATTGTTCTTTCCCCATCATCCTTTCTTGTACAAGTTATGATTGAATTGTTTGTCTCTGGAATTTCCTGTCCTGGAAGCTTAAAATTATGGTCAATGTGCTTGTCATTTCCAGCCCTGGGAGAGCGAGTTCATTGATTCTCAGCGTGTGTGGGCTGAGTATGCTTTGAAAAGGCAGGAAGCGCAAGCCCAAAATAGGAGGTTAACTCTAGAGGATCTTGAGGTAATTTGCACATAATTTCAGGTTTGTTGTAAACTATTCACTGATTCTTATATCTAATGTAGATGATTTATTTTCTTTTTGTAGGACTCTTGGGATCGTGGGATACCACGAATCAATACTCTTTTCCAGAAGGATCGGCATACACTTGCGTATGACAAAGGCTGGCGTGTACGGACTGATTTCAAACAATATCAAGTATTGAAACAGAATCCATTCTGGTGGACACATCAGAGGCATGATGGCAAACTTTGGAATTTAAACAATTACAGAACAGATGTTATCCAAGCATTAGGAGGTGTTGAGGGCATTCTTGAACATACATTATTCAAAGGAACATAGTGAGTATCCTATCACTCCTTTTAGCGGATTTTACTTGTTTCAGCTCTACTTGTTGAAGAATATATGATTCAATCCTGAATTTTTATTTGCCGATGTATCTAATTTTCAGTTTCCCGACTTGGGAGGGTCTGTTTTGGGAAAAAGCCTCGGGATTTGAAGAGTCAATGAAGTACAAGAAGCTGACAAACGCTCAAAGATCTGGACTCAACCAGATTCCTAATCGTAGATTTACATTATGGTGGTCTCCAACTATTAATAGAGCAAATGTCTATGTGGGTTTCCAAGTTCAACTGGATTTGACAGGGATATTCATGCATGGAAAGATTCCCACACTGAAGATCTCACTCATACAGATCTTTAGAGCTCATCTTTGGCAGAAGGTCCATGAGAGTGTGGTAATGGATCTTTGCCAGGTGTTGGATCAAGAACTTGATGCCCTTGAGATTGAGACGGTTCAAAAAGAGACAATTCATCCCCGGAAGAGTTACAAGATGAACAGTTCCTGTGCAGATATTCTTCTTTTTGCTGCTTTCAAATGGCCCATGAGCAAGCCAAGCCTTGTGGCAGAGTCCAAAGATGTACATGATCAAAAGCCTACAAACAAATATTGGATTGATGTGCAGCTGAGATGGGGAGATTATGATTCCCATGATATTGAGCGGTACACAAGGGCCAAGTTTCTAGACTACACTACAGACAACATGTCTATATATCCTGCCCCGACAGGTCTTCAGTTGTTTTCGTTTTCAACTCTTGTGATGCTATACCTGCTGCTGTGGCTAAAACGTCTTTACATGTACTATGACAGGGGTAATGATTGGCATTGATCTTGCATATAATTTGCACTCTGCATTTGGTAACTGGTTTCCTGGCTCGAAGACACTGCTAGCCCAGGCTATGAACAAGATTATGAAGGTAAAATATTATGTTTTGTGTTTTATAAATCGTGTTTCTTATCTACGCGATCTGCAAACTCGCATCCCTGGAACTTTAACAACATTCAATCTCTGGTCAGAACTAGTTTGATAAATATTCGTTTTTTGCTAGGCAAATCCTGCTCTGTACGTCTTACGAGAGCGTGTTCGTAAGGGCTTGCAGCTCTACTCCTCAGAGCCAACAGAGCCATACCTTTCGTCGCAAAACTATGGTGAACTCTTCAGTAACCAGATCATTTGGTTCGTTGATGACACAAATGTTTATCGTGTGACCATACATAAAACTTTTGAAGGAAATCTTACTACAAAGCCCATCAATGGTGCAATCTTTATCTTCAATCCTAGAACAGGACAACTGTTTCTGAAAGTTATCCACACAAGTGTATGGGCAGGGCAAAAGCGTCTTGGTCAGCTAGCTAAATGGAAGACTGCCGAGGAAGTAGCTGCACTTGTACGATCTCTACCAAATGAGGAGCAACCCAAGCAAATAATTGTTACAAGGAAAGGGATGCTTGACCCCTTAGAAGTCCACTTGCTGGATTTTCCTAACATTGTCATTAAAGGTAGTGAATTGCAGCTTCCTTTCCAAGCATGTCTGAAGATCGAGAAGTTTGGAGACCTGATCCTGAAAGCTACCGAGCCCCAGATGGTGCTTTTCAACATTTATGATGATTGGTTGAAAACCATCTCTTCATACACAGCATTTCAGCGGCTGATATTGATTTTACGTGCACTGCATGTTAATAATGAGAAAGCTAAGATGTTGTTAAAACCTGATAAGACAGTCATCACAGAGTCGCACCATATCTGGCCTAGTCTGAGTGATGATCAGTGGATGAAAGTTGAAGTTGCTCTCCGAGATCTTATCCTTTCTGACTACGCCAAGAAGAACAATGTCAATACCTCTGCTCTTACGCAATCAGAAATAAGGGACATTATTCTTGGTGCGGAAATAACACCTCCATCTCAACAGAGGCAACAAATTGCAGAGATAGAGAAACAGGTAAGAACCATACTCACCTTTTTTTTTATACTTTCGAGTACAGTTTATTTCAGTCCTTTTCAGAACTTATAGTGATTGCTCTCTGTAGGCAAAGGAAGCTAGTCAGCTAACAGCTGTTACCACAAAGACAACCAATGTTCATGGTGATGAATTGATTGTAACAACAACCAGTCCTTATGAGCAAGCAGCATTTGGGTCTAAAACAGATTGGCGTGTTCGAGCTATATCAGCCACCAACCTCTATCTTCGTGTAAACCACATTTATGTAAACTCTGATGATATCAAGGTATGATGATGGAATGGTTGTTTAGCTGTCTGATTGTCATGATATAAACACATACTAACCTTTGAATGGCTGTGCAGGAATCTGGTTACACTTACATCATGCCAAAGAATGTTTTGAAAAAATTCATCTGTATAGCAGACTTACGAACTCAAATTGCTGGTTATTTGTATGGATTGAGTCCGCCTGATAATCCACAGGTGAAGGAAATTCGATGCATTGTTATGCCTCCACAGTGGGGTACACACCAACAAGTTCATTTGCCAACTGCTCTTCCGGAACACGAATACCTAGCAGAGTTGGAACCACTGGGCTGGATGCATACACAACCGAATGAATTTCCTCAGCTGTCTCCACAGGTGCTGTCAATTGACACTAGTCATGCTTACTTTGTCTATTATATTATCATTATAGACTAGTGCCTTACTTTAATATCGTTTAAATTTCAGGATTTGACAAGCCATGCTCGAATGCTCGAGAACAACAAGTCTTGGGATGGTGAAAGATGCATTATCATTACATGTAGTTTTACTCCTGGATCTTGCTCCTTGACTGCATACAAACTCACACCTTCCGGTTATGAGTGGGGTCGGCTCAACAAAGACAGTGGAAGCAACCCACACGGCTACCTGTTAACACACTATGAAAAAGTGCAAATGCTTCTTAGTGATCGGTTTTTGGGTTACTACATGGTATTGTTACGCATCTTCTTGCATCTAGTCACATCATTTGAAACTTGGGTTCATGATAGTCTCATCTGAAATATGTTTTGCATATTCAGGTACCTGATAATGGGCCTTGGAACTACAACTATATGGGTGTAAAGCATTCGGCAAGCATGAAGTACGGCATCAAATTGGCAACGCCTAAGGAGTACTACAACGAGGAACACAGACCGACGCACTTTCTGGAGTTCAGCAATTTGGAAGGCGAGCAGATTGATGCTGATCGAGAGGATGTGTTTGTTTGAGGAATCTCTCTGGAGTTCAGCAATTTGGAAGGGAGAGATGATTGCAGAATCCATGCGGTCGGTGTGGCCTGCTCGATTGCTTCTTTTATCAGGAGCACGGGGCGAGAACCGACTCAGGCTTGGAAGTTGTGTATCTACCTACTTACAAATTATGGGATCGCAACTGTTCGATTTTGTACAGAAGGGTGAAGAAATCCACCTAGAAAGGATATGGTGCCTGAAGAAAAAATAGGGGCAAGCTTGAATTTTCTGTACTTCAAACAGCGCAGTGAACAAGATGTATAGGCATTGAGCAGTCATGCTCTATGTTCCCTGTTTTGTATTGTTGGTTTGATCAGTCATTTTATCTGAGTCGCAGAAGTCATTTGTCTTTCCCGAGATCAATTCACCATCCCCAAAACGCATTTTAACAGGTGAAATCAAATTTCATATAATTCTGCCGAGCGAATATCGGAGTGTTTGTAGTGGAATATACTTGGTGCAACCAAACTAAGTGAAGGTGATCATGGCCATGATTGTGGTATTGCTATCAAATTGTAGAACTATTGCAACGTGCTTTCAAGCTTGAAAGCGTTGATCATCAGTGTGGTACATAATCAAAGTCGAGACATTTTTCATCATTCTGATCCGAAATCAAAGTCGAGACATTTTTCATCATTCTGATCCGAAATCAAAGTCGAGCCATTTGTGTAGTATTATTGAACTCATGCAAAGGAAAACTTGCTGTCTATGACTTGTGAATGTTTAATTAACTTGTTGAATGATTTTAAAAGCAGTAGATAAAACCAGTTTTACATTATGTCATGACTTGTTATCACGAATTGAGCATGAATTTGCTGTCATGATTGGTCCCTTTGGCATCATCCATGCATCTTTTCTGCAGTTTTTATGCTGTAATATACTCCATCTTATTCCAACTTACCCACAATCTTATATCTGTTCACATTCCACAATCTATAAAATTGCCCCAGTTTCAGTAAGCGTTCTCTTAACGATTTCGCTTCTAGAAGCTTCTAGAAAGTTCCAAACTATTCAAAATGCATAAGTTCCTTTAGGATTCCACTGAAATATATTCGTACTGCGTTGTCGTCTCGGCCTTTTCATAGACTGTTCACCGCTGTGTATACAGAAACGGGAAACATCTTAAGATCTGCGCAACTCGCTCACAAGTTCGCTCTCTGCTACAGCCATCTGAGGTGTTATAGTAAGCTTCTGCTGGAGGTTATTGGGATGCTGTCATATGGGAGAAATATAAAAATGGGCAGGCAAGAGACCATCTCCTTAAAAAAATGACCAATTATACAACACTAACTTCGAGTTGGATCATGTTCCCGATCGTAAGCTTACAAGCTGCTTGCAAATTTTGCTGTCCATTTTTGAGACAAACATGAGCAGCGCGCTGAGATTTCTTTCTAGACCTTGCAGGCGGGAGGGAGGTGCTGGAGGACTGTTCTTTCTTTTATAGATACTTCTAACTGCAAACAAAAAGAGCATCATGAGCACTCGAACTTCGAAACATATGGCATCCAAAATACATTCCTTTAGCCAAAGTGAGAAATATGATCTGAATACAAACCTCTAGCAATGGATTTGGATTGGCTGGTGTGAGAAAGAATGAATGGTTCACCTCAACCACAACCTATACATAAGCCTTTCACATTAGCTTCAATTCTCATCCGTAGGAGCCATTTCCTCCTCTGGAAGAATCTTGTCCAAAATTTCATCAGGTATGTTTATTCCGCTATCTTCCATGTCCGTCACTATGGCTATCGCTGCTTCCCGTTCATCCAGGTGCATGCATAAGCTCACAACTTCATCGTAAAGAGGACTGTTTTACATATACGCAAGTTTTCCCACGATGTAAGAACAAATAGGTGGATAAACAAGCAAAAGGTACCAGTTAAAATTGGGGGTACCAGCAAAACTGCTTACCTGCCAAATACATAACCAAGCTTATGTGTCTGTTGTAATATGTTAACCATAGCTTCAGGCCAAGGTGTCTTAAGAGCTGCTCTTAGAAGGGTCGCACAATCCCCAATTGTCGGAACACCGCCTAAGTCTATAACCTAAGGAAGAAGGCAAAACCATTGATCAGAGCAGCCCTGTACTTGAACATTTAAATCAGGCCCGAGAAGTATATATATTATACATATACAGATATAGATATATAGATAGATAGATAGATAGATAGATAGATAGATCATGTACATATTATACACACTCGCCAGACATTTGGACTTCGATTTGAGCGTCGAACAAATACTCTGATATTAACTACTCAAAAGTCCATCAAACATTCTTGAATGGACAACAATGCAAGTCCCAAATAGGTCAAGCTTGGAACTAAACAAAACCTCTGTGCTCCCAAAGTTTGCTTATTAGATGAAATCATGCTAATGTCAACAATGTTCAAACAAGTTAATATGCAATGAACTATGACTATTTTCCATGATATTCACATTGTAAATTCTGCATCTTTTCTTTGCTCCACAAACATGAATATTTCATGAAACTCTGTTCACGTCAACATCTCTTGCATGAGTAAATATAGGATTAAATAAGATTGCTTTCCATCAGATAGTGTTATAAATCACGTACCTTCTTCATTAGTTTCATCCCAAGTGTCACTTCTCTTTCTTTTGACCATTTTTCTGGCATAAATATTTCCAGATCTTTCTCCCAAGTCCAACCCCAAGCATCTGCAATTGTGTACATGTCTTCCACACTAAAGATCCTGTATTTTTTAACTTCTTCAAGCTGTTCCTCGAGATTGAACTCAAAGTAGTACTCATCTCTTCGCTGCAGGAAAGAGATCAAATCAATGCTGGGTGCATGGAGCTTTCTATTACCTGATAAACTTACAATTTAACCCTAGGAAATAACAGGTTGATCGAATGCAAACACCAAAGACATACCTGCATTTCCAAAGCCTCATCACTTTCCAGAAGCTGTTGAGCAAGCATGACACGAGGTTCAACTTCTTCTTCTGCACCTCCATCTTCTAAATCATCCGGTTCCTCCTCTACCTCAACTTCTTCTTCTCCATCCCCATCCTCCTTATTCTCTCCAGATGCTTCAGCATCACCCAACGTGCTCTGTGAATCATCTTCCTCAGACTCGTCCTCTCCTACTTCTTCTTCAGTATTTTCACCCAAAAAGCGCTTTCTCCAATATTCTGTATTATTTTCATTCTTGAGGTTTAAACGTGACATGAACTTTTCCAGCCTATCATCTACCTGTAACACGCAGAAAATGGAATACGTCAGCACAGTTTGCATCAAATCTAAGCTATTCTGCATATGAAAGCTTTGGGGTAAATATTTATTTAGCAATACCTGCATCTGGACAGAATCAAGACACGATAGTGGTACAATAATACATTATGATTCACAGTTATTAACGAATTGAAATGCGCTCAAAAACTTTTACTACATATGACACACCTGTTCAGCCACCTCTACTTCAGGTGGCAGCCAAAGAGGTCGGTTTCGTGCACGATTTATCCTCCTTGACTTTTGCACTCTCTGATAAAGAACTGGCCTGGTACCATCAGAAGGAAGCCCTTGTGCTTCTAACTCTTCTTTCAGCTCTGATACCAACATTTTGCTTGCAGCTTTAGGCTTTCTCACTTGTTGTACTGACTCTGCAAGAATATCTTTCCTGATTTTCTCCATCACCAATTCAAGGTCTTCGTCTGTTGCTCCAGGTCCAAGGGCGTGGACACCATCTCTTTCCAACTTCTTAATCAGTGCACAAGAATAAGTGGCCCTTGCCTCAGCACAGTACTTCTTAAAGGAAACTTCCAAAGGAGCAGCGAATCTGAAGCCTTCATTATCAGGATCAACTGGAATATACTTCCCATCAAGTGAGGGACTCCATCTCTGTCTTGTTCCAGTTAATCCCCCTTCAGCAATGTACCTATGGGTGCAAAATGACGAATTTTCAGTTATGTTTTGGAACTATCATGTGAATTAATGACAAGGTAACCATGTAGGCATACATAAGAAATTCTGTTCTTTGTGATCACCTTGCTATGTAGTCTATCTCATAACCAAGCTCTGCTTCTTGTTGCAATGGTTCAATCCAAGAGGTTACTAATGTTCTTCCTTTCCTGTTCACAATCATTGCTCGTTTGCCGATTGGTTGGTTGTCTCTCTCCATAGCTTCCAAGGCTTCAAATAAATCATCGATTTTTCCTGCATAATGAAACATTCTAGGCATTTAAAAGGACCATATCAGATGGAAAGTAGTTAGAAACCCTGGGTTAAACCATATTATAAGCTAAAGGAAGCGAATACATTGTGGCAACAGCTTGGACATCATACTGCAATCTGAGCTTTACATTAGTTCAATAATAGAGCAACCCCATCTAAGCACTATGTTCCTGTGCAATACGTTAACAACTCTTAGCAAGTTGATGATAATGTAGAAATTTGATCGCTTTTGTCATTGAGATGTCAACACATTAAGCATACACCTCTTACATGCAATGCCGTTGTATATTTTTCATCCTTGGCTCAGGACCATTAATTATTTGTTACATAAGAAAACAGATATTTTCGGCAGTGTTCAAAGATTCTCTTTTAAATGACGAGTTTCATGAGAAACATTTGGCAGCCATCTATGTAACCCTATACCTGCAGTATGCAGTTCCATATATAAACTTATACGAATATAGCAGCTCAGTGTCTAGGCTTCTTATTCTCAAAGTTTTATTTTTCTTAAAATGTATAGACTCATCTGTAAAGCAAGGTAAACTGGTTCTCACCTTGTAGGCAAAGAAGCCGCAAGTACAGCGAGAGAGGATCACCATAATTCCCATCATTATGCAGGCTCTTTATTCCACCTGGAATCTTTGAGAGTGCTCGAAAATGTCGAATGGCCTCTTCGCTTATATTATACTTTGTAAAACCTTCAACTAGGAGTCTGTCAAATTCATTCATCAGATAAAATTGAGTGACAGGAGGCAAGTGGGCCATTTTATGGCCTCAAAATGCTAGAAATGGATGATTTTACAAAAATAGAATTAAATAATTTATGAACATACTAATTCATACTCTCTCATGCCTCTGTCTCTCTCTATCTCTCATACCATATACAATCACCTTGTCCTTTTTTGTATTTGACTTTAGCTAGGTAATTTTGGTGCTGTATTTGCAGCTTTTTTATAATTCTCATTAATAGATGATTGGAGACACTTCAAGTGCACAACTGCACATTCTCTTTGATGGGCCATGTCAACCTAAGATATACCTTTCTTTATTTCTTCTTACGTTCTGTCTCTCATGCAGCATCAAAGAAAATGAATTGAATAACCTCAACATTGAAAACTTGCCATCCTTTCAGTGTTGTACCACACGTTTCCAAAATTATTAAAGAAACAAACCGGTATGTGTAGAACATCACACCCAAAAGACTTAGATAGGCCAAGGGAGCATCTCCCCCCATAGATGGGCTACTAGAAAAACCAATGGGCCAACTCAGACTTTCCTCCCACCAACTAGAAATTAAAGCAGAATAAGTGTTCTAAATTCCTATAGCTGAAATGTTTTGCAAATAGTGTTAGGGAGAGGTGAAGCAAGAAAAGTTATGTTTGCCCATCATACAGGCACATTATGTTATTACCCTCTTTGCGAACTTAACCATCATTCGACAAATAATGGGAAATGTTGACCAAGACCCTAAACCCTAAACTCGGCCAAGTCTTAGAGTTCCAAAAACATTGGGATTCAACCCTTATATCAACACATGGAACATAACAACAAACACACACACTTAACTTTTTCCATTCAGTCACACCGCCATTCACAACCTGTAATAGAGTCCATATAGGAAGGATAGAGCATGTTGACCACAGACGGAACCAAAGTACCACGATACAAGGCACATAGATCATATCATATCACAACCATAAAAACTCGGGTGTGATTCCCCTCTAACACTTCAGACATGTATATTAGTCACACATTCCATCTTTTAAATCATCTTTGAATTCGTTACTGTCAACCTTTAGGGCACCTAGAAAAGTCACTTTTGTTTCAAATGAACTTAGCCATACCAGGTACTATCTCTCCTCCATTTTTAAATTTTTCAGGGACTCCGTGATGAAAGAAAAACAGTCATGACCAGCATCTGTAGCTCAAACTACTATAACCCATAACTTGATAATAGAGTTTACATGGACGCCTTTTCTTATCCAATGGTAACGAACACAATAGCACACCTGGTGCTTCATAAAATTATTTGGTGTGTTGCTAATCTTTAAGATATCAAAGAGATGCTTCTGGTAATATTGAATATTTATGAGATCCATTAAAACCAAGCACGCCACCATATTTATGCTGAATTTATACTTCAAGATTGAAACCATTTTACCAACATACATGTAAGTTCTCATGTTAGGTTGTACTCTCTTGTAGTTTTCTACCATTATTCCCAATACATCAACTAGTTGTTGAATCCTGCAGTCAAAATGAGGAGATTTTAGCTGAAACAGAAGCTTCGCATATTCCTCTAGAATACATGTACAGTATAAAAGGAGACCATCACCTGTCCCCGCCCTGTGTTGACCTTATCAAAGCTTGGAACAAGTAATTATATGTCTCAGTGTCTGGTTTTTTATCATCTGAAAATTCAAAATAATGAGAGATTTTATTGAACATCGAGCAAGGCTAATACATATCATAACTGCTTTGGGATTATTTTCCTGTTAGTGACCTTTTCATATTTGTGCCTTTGAGGCTTCATAAGAATTTTCAATGCATGTTGTCCTTCAGGCTTCGTGATAACTCATTACCAAGCCTTCCATCACTTAAATGTTGTGATCCAGTGGAGCAACATCACTCTCTTTAGTATTATATAGCTACCTTTGTAGTTTTCAGTTAAATCATGTAGAAATATAACCGTGGACCTTGCACATTGATGGCTCAATCTGTGGAGGGCTTCGACCAGAATTGGATTCTTTCCCTATATTGTACTTTAACTATGATATGCATCATACAGAAGCCGTGCAAAAAGAGGCACCCCTACCAAACCCACAAAGAAACTTACTGCACGGAATAAGGCTGGACAATGAAAATGGATCTGTAGACCTCGACATCAAGTGCTGTAAGATTGATGGGTTCAGGCATTTGTAACTATGGACAGGAAAAAGAAACCGGTAGGATTCAGCATGAAAAGATGAAATTGGAGAGAATTAGTGAGCACTACTTTATATATCCTGAAAAGGAGTATTTGTAGCTCCGGTGCCTGATGTGTCATTTGTGATGTGATTTGTATTCCAAGGCTCATATTTCTATTACTGTTATCATATCAATTTTTCTTTGGCATTGTTGGCTACATCATCCAACTTATGTATCTGCAAATGCTTCGTATAAAGGATGATTCACTTTCCACGCAGAAAATACACAAACTGCAAGATGACCAAAACTTATGAGACTCACCGCTCCCATACTTCATGCTCTCAAACCTTTCCAATGCAATGTCTGCCTCGCCTAAGTTTGCCTGCATACCAGTTAGATTATTATGAGACATTTCTGATATGACATCAAAAAGAAACCTCCTGACTCTGGGAGTTAATAATTTTGAAGAAGACAAGTCTTCTTGATAGTTGAATATTTTTACCTCAATTTTCAACAGGCAATTGTAATGGAAAACCTTACAATCCCTTCCCATATACTCCATGAACCGCAAGATGCGAATGCAGTTGCTGTGGTGACCAATATCAGCATTCTTCTCAACCAAAGCATCAAAGAGATGATCAACTCCTATATAACCACCTTCAGCTCCTTTTAAAAATATATCTGTGGCCTCCTTGAGATACCCATTTTTCAAGAGCTCCTCTAATAAGAAAGCCAACCATGTCAAGAATAAAAATCCAGTGTCCTGCTTTAGGCTGAAATTCCAAGGTGATGCTTTCAAACCTTACCTACAAATATCAACCATGTTACACGTCCACTGTAATCGTAATCCTCCATGGCCGAAAGAAGATCCTCTCCTTCTTCTTGCTTTCCTATAGTGGCAAATGAACGTGCTACTGCCGTGAAAGTTTCTTCTAAAGGAGTAATTCCAGTATTCACCTCCCTCTTTAGAGCATAAAGCTGCAAATTCAATTGAAGCCAGTTGTTCAAAATTTGTATTACACATCAAACACTGCACTCAGGAAATGAAATTGATCAATTCTGAAGCAAAACAGAACTGTGATGTCCTACAGTCATATCCAACAGACACGATATACATGGATCATCACCACACCAGTTCTACCAATCCAAGTGGCTGTTGAAAACTAGGATCCACTACAGTCCTACCAATCCAAGTTACGATTGGCGACTGTTTGGAGTGGTAGGACTGTTTGGACTAGGATCCACTACAGTCCTACGACTCCAAACAGTCCTCCAACTTCGGGTAACTCGAATAGAAAGTTAGGGGCGAGGGCATTCTCAAAATATGCATTACAGTTAACAGCCAGAGGGACTCTCTGTGAGTGGCCAACGTTCAGTATCCTTTTTTCTCCCAACTTCACCATACACTAAACTGAACAATCTACTAGTCTCTGAAATTTGACCATATCTGCACAATGCATGAAGCATTCGTGCAAATAAAAACAATCCTGCATATGGCAGGAATGATTCAACAACAATGTTAGAGAATTTGTTAGTGTACCTTTAGGATCAAACCATATCTACATATTGCATGAAGCACTCGTGCACATAGCCTATGATACATTGTCTGAGATGTAAGCGGTTGTAGGATGTCACCAGTAAAATGACTATGCTTCGTGCACAAACTTGATACTATGAAAACATCGTTACATACTGCACGAACCGTACTGCCTATGCTACATTTTCTCAACTATACCTATTACAGCAGCAGTAGGATGTCGCTGGTAAATAACGATGTTTTGTGCATAATCTTGGTAGTATCGAAAAGCACAGCGCCAGGTAAACAACAAAGTTCTCTATATGGAGCCCAGAGTACCCAAAACACCTGTCCGTGGATGATTAGCATATAGGATAAGAATTCGAATTCAAGGTTTTGCAGCATACTGTCATCACAGAAAGGGAGGCAGCGCTAAGATGCGAATAAAATATGCATGAAACACACGAGATCAGAATGCATTTCAGGAGAGAAAATAGATACAGCACGTACCGCACCCTCGGGATCTCCTGATCTCGTATAGGAGACAATGAGACCATGATAGGATCGAGGACCCGGTACCAAGCCCACTGCAGCCATATCTGCCATTACTGCCTCAGCCTCTATTACGTTTCCGGATCGTGCCTTATTCATCAAAGACTCCAGGAACATGAAGCGGAGACTAGTCTCAGGACCTAAATGAAGCCTCTCCAGCTCAAAAGGCTGCCAAACTGCACTTTCCCCCTGAGCATACTCGTCACTCTGGACCACATCCAAACCAGCAACCGATCTTCTGTTCCGAGATGGCTCGCCATCGCTTTCCTTTCCATTCCAAGTTCTATTGTCAGCAAAGACCTCGCTCCCTTGCCTCGTGTTGGCACGGCTCCCGTTGCTCAAAAATGGAAAGGAGGTCACAGGGGAAGAAAATCCGCCGCCGCCGCTCCTGCTCAAACCATACCCTATGCTACTGCTACTCCTTCGATTCCGGCCTCTATAATTGCCGAATTCTGAGCAATCAGCAGAGCGGAGGCGTTGCTCCGCTGGGGCAATCCCGTTCCCTGATCGATTAAGGCGTCGGCGGAGCTTACCTCTCCGGAATTGCGCCGAGAAGAGGAAAACGTCCGGCTTTTGGTCTCGCCCGAGAGGTCTCCATCTGCAGCCTCGTAGCCGACAAGAAGGAGAAGGAGAAGAAGGAGCATTGCGCTGTTGAGCAGCGAGGAAGGAAGAAGCCGCAGCAGCTTCCATGGCAGCAGCTCGAGCTGCAGATAAAACCCTGCACAGACTCTCTCTTCTCTTCCGAGAAGAAACTCAAAAACACAAATAAATCTTTCGTTATGTAACTATTTCTCTTTTCTTGTTACTAATCACAAAACTTGCATTCCGATTTTGATGCAAATTAACGCCTGGTTTCATAAGATCAACGCTCGATCAATCGATTGATTGACACCCGATTAATGCGTCGATCATTTGATTAGATTCTGGCACCATGTTCATCGACACCAGATTAAGGCTTCTGCTAATCGAGCTTGCAATTGATTGATTTGATGTTGATCTATTAATCAAGCGTTAATTTGTAATTCCTGGTTTCCGTCGGCGTCCTTTCAACTGTAATTTATAACTTTGTGCATTATTGAAAATTATAGAAACGAAAACGCGTAACAGATTTATAAATTACATTTTGGTGCCTTGCTAGAAACTTGGAATGCAAATTCACGCCCGGTTTTAAACATTAATGCTCGGTTAATTGATTGACACCAAATTGACGCGTTAATCAGTTAATTAGATTCTAAATTTACTCACTTTTGTTAATTGAGCTCACAATTGATTGATTTGATATTAATCGATTAATTGAACGTTAATTAGCAGACTGTAATTTATAACGTTGTTCGAAGCCTTTTAATCATTTTCCATTACAATAATACCTTTTATAGAGAAAGAGAAAATCAAATAAATAAATGTCTGTTTAATTAACTAGTTTTTTTCTTCATAGAAATGTATTATTGTAATGGAAAATTTACCCCAAAAAAAACGCCTAACAGATTTTAACGCCTGCTAACACTAGAAATTAAAAATTAACACTCGATTAATTGATTAACACCAAATTAATGCATTATTTAGATTCCAAAATTACTAGCTTTTGTTAATTGAGCTCACAATTAAATTATTTGGTGTTAATCAATTAATTGAACGTTAATTTTTCAACTAAGCGTTAGTTTGTAACTTCTAGTTTTAGCATGCGTCAAAATGTAATCTATCATTTTGTTAAGCATTTTTTGGTAATTTTTCCCGTTATAATAATAACTTTTACGAATAAAACGGAAAACAAACAAATAAATCTTTATTTATATAACTATTTCGTATCCTTCGTAAAATGTACTATTATAATCAGAGAATTACGAAACATACGCAGAGTACAACTAGAAATTAGAAATTAACACCTAGTTTTATCAATTAACTCTCAGTTAATTGATTAACACCAAGTCATTTAACGGTGACCTCAAGTAACATCAATGTATGTAATCGATTAACACTCAATTAATTGATCAACACCAAATTAATGCATTAATCAATTAACTAGATTCCAAATGAACTAGCTTTTGCTGATCAAATATAGTAAGGGAAACGATTAGACCTATTTTTCGTTTGTCATTTTCCAAGCTCGTCACCCACATCGTTTCTCGACTGATTACATTAGAACATTGATCGTATTTCTCTCATGTCATTATTTAAGATTTGTAACATGTTTGAATGTGATTATGAATCGTTATATGGAGATTTACATTTAGAGTCTTGGCAACATTTAGGCGCACCGTATTCATTTTAAGAGAATGAATCTATGTCATTGGCAGTTGTGAGATCATATATAACTCTTTGTTTCATGCCCATAACACAAGGTCGCTGATAAAAACTCTTCTCTTCTTCTTCTCTTTTGTAATACTGTCCTCTCATCAAACTATTGTAGAGCCCTCGCTCGATGAATCGCGGCCTTGATGTCATCATTGATTGATCAATCAATCGACAAGCTTTGTTATCATCACCAATCACTAAATCGATTGATCAATCGATCAACAAGCTTTGTTATCATCACCAGCCACTCAATCGATCAATCTGCTCTACTATCGTCCGATAATGCACATGTAGAGAATAAGGTAAACACAAGTATCACAATAACTCTAAAGAACAAAAACAGAGGTCTTCAGGACCTTTAAGCACTGATGCAAAGGCACAAGGATATAACATGAGATGTAACTGGGAAAAAGGAAACAGCTCCAAACCACAACGATGTAACCAAAACTACATCACAGCCAAAAAAAGCTTTTTGCATTGTTGACTTAAGAGTTAGAAGTTTGTTTTCCTTCTAATCTGGTTCACTATTTCACTTTCGATATAAGAAAAAGCACAAAGATTAAGAGGACATCTAAATCCTAGCAATGCAGAAAGCTCAAAATGCATACCAATACTCGAAGGTAGCTCAACTGCAACACATGATTTGCCAGATGACGCATTCAGAAAAAGATCAGAGAATGTATGTGTGTATGTATATGCTTACAGTGGCAAAATTGATCGATTGATGCTTTTTTGATGGCGCAAGAGAGATTATAGTAGTACCTAGTTTCAAAACAGGTATGATCCGTCATGACTACATGTAAACTCGGCCATGGAAACTGTATCTCGATCACATATGCATGGATAGCGAGGGTATTAGCATCATGCCGCTCTCCTTCTTGTCTTGCTTGTAAACCTCATGGTATGACAACCGATGTTGTCATAGTTCTTCGACAAAATCGAGGATGACGATTAGTACCAGTTTTGCATCCAAGCTCAGCATCTTCGACAGACAAACCCTAGCCTCGGATCCATAGGAAATGGCCATATACTCGAGCATCGTAAGCATGCTTTGTGTCGAGAAGAAGCAAGGGCCCAGCGAAGAAGTCCATATCTCAATCGCTTTCATCAGTTTCAGCATCATCGCTCGTTTCCTGGCTTTCTACATCGCTTCCTCCATCCTCTGCGTCCGACTCCTCTTCCCGGTACTTCTCCTTGTCGTCGACGATCCCTTCGTAGAACTCCAAGTACTCCTTCTTGATCTTTGCTCTGAGCTCTCTTTTCCCCATCTTCTTCAAATACCTGAGGAGGACCTTGAAGGCCGGCAAATCGGGCGGAACTATGCCCCGCCTCATCTGATCGAAGGTTTCCATAGCCTGGGGGAGCATTCCGCACTGAAGATACGCGGTCATCACTTCGGTGAGGCAAAGGCTATCGGGCGGCAATCCTTCGGTTTTCATGTCCCTGAGGATGGTTTCGCATTCCGACACTCTCTTGTTGCGTGCGAGGCAGCACAGCATGTCCTTGTAAAAGTAGGTGTCCGGCTTGTACCACACCTCTTTCCGCACCATTTGGAAAATCTGAGAAGGAAAAACATTGGCATTAAGTTTCGCACGATTTCTGACAGTATAACAAATAATTTCTCGGTTGCTTTATCGTCGAATCGACCACTTTCATGTCACATACATGCACATATCAATCACATGACACACCTCCGCTGCATACATCACCACAAATCGAGACCTCATCTGAAGTTTGAATGAACTACATGGCTACATCACCATAATGAAACCTCAGGGGTGAACTATATGGCCATATTTGGATATTGATCGCACGACATATCTTTCAAAATTTCACCTGGACAACATGTCCACATTCGTGTCTTGATCACATGACACATCTTAGTTAGCTGTGCATCACACAAACGAAAACCTGCCCGAATTACACGCTGCATTTGCATAATGATCACATGACACATGCTTTTGCTACATCACAGATGGTAAACTCGCCTGAACTACGTATATGCTACATTCACATAGGGATCACACGACATGTCAAACATTGAGATCTCGCCCAAGCTACATGCCAACATTCACATCTTGACCACATAACACATCATTGATACATTACATATTAAGCCCTCACCTGAACTACATGCCACTTCCACATATCGATCGCACGACACAACTTAGCTCCGTCATACAGCAGAAACCCTAAACCCACATATCGATCCCGTGGCACATCTTAGTTTCCTCATACTACAGAAACCCTGAACCCACATTATCAATCGCATGACACATCTTAGCCCCATTACATAACAAAAACCCTGAACCCGCATTATCGATCGCATGACCACATCTTAGCTCCATCACATAACAAAAACCCTGAACCCGCATTATCGATCGCATGACCACATCTTAGCTCCATGGCATAACACCGCCTGAGCTACATACCGCTTGCATATGTTTTCCAGCATCTAGGCAATGGAGCATAGGGATTGTCTCTGGAACTACATGCTTCTGTTCTCCTTATGTTTCCAGGCATGCAAGCTATGGCCCATCTATCAGTTCTCTCCAGAGCTATACTCCTCACCGTGCACAGAACTAGGACCTGAACTAAACGTGCCACATTGTGCACCAAACGGAGATCTCTTTGTCGTCCCAACACCGCTCTCACTGGTCTCCTTTCTCTCTGCTCTTCTTCACTAACCTTTAGAGCCAACTCCACTTCGTGCTGCCTCTGCAACTCCCGGAGGACGGCGAGCAAGTCCGTCTTGAGCAGACGCGCAGCCTTGAGCTGGAGGACGTTGCCGAGCCGGGCGCTGTCCTGCTTGGCGCGCTTGACGTCGCAGAGGACGTGGAGGGCCTCTTTCCCGATGCCCTTCTTCCCTCTCCAGAGGGGGCCACGGGGGCGGGAATGGGGGCGGGCGGTGGCCTGAAGGCAGGCGGCAGCCGGTCTCCGGCTGTCGTGCAGGTTGCTGGGAGGGATGAAGGCGCGGCAGAGGGAGGAGGAGGCGATGGCGATGGCGATGGCGATGGCGCTGGCGCGACGGGAAGGAGGAGCTCGCAGGAACAGAGCCATGAAACAGAGGAAGAAGAATGGAGGAAGAAGAAGAAGAAGAAGAAGAAGAAGAAGGAAGAAGGAGAAAGGCTTTTGGGAAACCCTAAACCCTAAACAAACCCTAAACCCTAAACAAACCCCCTAAACCCTAAACCAAACCCTAAACCCTAAACCCTAAACCCTAAACAAATCCTAAACCCTAAACAAACCCTAAACCACCCTAAACCCTAAACCTACAAAAACCCTAAACCCTAAACAAACCCTAAACCACCCTAAACCCCTAAACCCTAAACCACCCTAAACCCCTAAACCCCTAAACCACCCTAAACCCTAAACCTACAAAAACCCTAAACCCTAAACCCTAAACCTACATAAACCCTAAACCCTAAACCCTGCCGTTGGATTGTAATAGAATGAGCCGAATCAATCTCTTCAATAGTTTACGCACTTACGGGAAGGAACCGTGGGAATGTGGGCAACCACATGCACATGCACATACACATACATGCACACGCACAAGCACATGCACATGCACATGCACACGCACATGCACACATCCATTTATGCACATGCACATGCACATACAATCACACAAGCACATGCACATGCACAGACACGCGCATGCACATACATGCACATACATGCACATGCACAGACACGCACATGCCCACATCCATGCACACATACATGTGCAACCAGTGCGCGCATGCATAATGCACATGAGCGCGCGTGCACGCCTCGCATGCACACATGCATGTGCAATGAGTGCGCGCATGCATACGCACCATCCATGCCCATGCACATAAACCCTGATGACGCACATGCATGCACATCCACATAAGGCGCATGCGCATCCATGCCCATGCACATAAACCCTGATGATGCACATGCATGCACATCCAAATAAGGCGCATGCACATGCATGCACATCCACATTAAGGCGCATGCACATGCATGCAAGTGCACATGCACATGCATGCATGCACATGCACATGCATGCACATAGAAGAAGATACGGGGAAGCGGAGCAGAGACAGAGAGAGAGAGAGAGAGGCCATGGCTATGGCGATGCCGAGCTCTGCTCCGCCCCTGCCCGTCTCCTTCTTCTTCCTCTCCATCGCCACGAGCAGCAGCAGACCCCTCCTCCTCCATCGCCGCAGCGCAGACGCCCACGGCTTCTCCCTCCCCCGACAGGGGCGCTTCTCCGTCTCCCTCGGAAGGCGATTGGGTCCCGCGTTCTCCGACGATGACTCGCGGCGGCGCCCTGCCGACCTCCCGGACTTCGCCTTCGAGGACGGAATCTTCGAGAGCGCATCAAGTCGCGAGATCTCCGCTGCGCCTCCGGAGCTGGGCCGGAGCCGGAGCAGCTCTCGCAGGAACCCTAGCAGGAGCGAGAGCGCTGGAGAAGCCGAGGGCAAGGGGGACTTGATCCCTGACGATTGGCGGTTCTTGCAGGACGATCTGCGCAAGACGAAGGTGCAGAGGAGGCGGGAGTCCCGGATGCAAGAAACTGCCAATCGTCAGCTCAAAGAGCTCAGAGCTCAGATACGGAGGCGGCGAAAGGTGGAGCCATCTCCGACGGAGCACCGGTCATCGGTTCCTTTCCGGGCGAAGCTTCCTGACAAGGACGAATTGTTAGAGCTCGAGAAAGTGTTAGCACATCGGCCTCTCCGCAGAGATCAAACAGGTAGGTTCACTCTTCATCTATCTATCTATCTATCTATCTTTTCATGTATTACATACATGTTTTATCTCTCAGTTGTGAAAAGAAAGAAACAATCTTCCTACATCAGGCAGTG
Source organism: Azolla pinnata (assembly GCA_037176905.1). Classification (NCBI taxonomy): domain Eukaryota; kingdom Viridiplantae; phylum Streptophyta; class Polypodiopsida; order Salviniales; family Salviniaceae; genus Azolla; species Azolla pinnata. The sequence continues at coordinate 39,604 of JBBBWG010033263.1, forward strand.
TTGTGCATCGCATGCACTACCTGTATTCCTTCTTTATCTTTTGATTGGATTCGAAGAAAAGGAGGGGATTGTGTTGGTTGTGTGGAGAAATTCTCGTGGGGTATGCTTTACCGAATGCTGTCATTTTGCTTGATAAACGTATGAGGTCCGGAGTTTGAGATTGGTTGGTGTCAAATTCCCTCAATCCTGATTTTTAAACCTTTTAGTTAATGCTAGTATCATGCAGACAAAAGGACCCTTTTTTATCTGTTGTCTGTACGTGCTGTCCTCATCATTTTCAATGTGCTTTTGCTAATCATTAGTGTGGAATGCGGTTTGGATTTTAATTTGATATCCATACCTATATTGATAGCACTGAAATGCTTTTGGCTGTCAGTGTTTATGTTAATGCTTATGATGATGCTAGTCAACTTCCCTCGAGTACACATGAAATTGCAATCTTTCGTGTTATTTAAATGTTTATGTAACTCGATGCCAGCATACTTTCTCCGTTGTCACATATACAGTTGCAATCTTTCTGTTC